>VDFB02047784.1:0-89221 GCA_007258455.2 Sequoia sempervirens | reverse complement strand
TCAAAATTTAAACTAAATATATTCATTATCATCCTCATGACTTCTAGGTTTCCATATTTTTCTCTGAGCAAATTAATCTTATGATTATCATATTAAGATTACTAATTGGAGCCCAATGCAATTTAAGCATTAAGTTAGTGGCCCTCAAGGTCCACGTGTTCATTCCCTCTTTTAAAATTCAATTCCACAACTTACTTGTCAAATTAGGGAAACTGATAGGAGTAAGTAATAAGATAACTCTTAAGATACATTAACAGTTCACTCCCTAATCCTATGTTGAATGCATAACTAGTTATGGATTTTAATCATTTGAATCACCTACCTAATCAGAATTTGAATAATCTATCAATTCAACATTCAAATGGTTAGGTTCATTTAATATCAAAATTAATGGTACCTTGTAGGTATCAAATAACTCTCTTTGCTACTTTCCAATGAGCCTCAAGAGGTTTAGCCAAGAATATTCAATATTAGGTCTTGTTGTGGTTTAGTTCAAACTTTCCACCATCTATCTATATAAAGTCCCATTTACATCTTTAGTATCATTATTAATAAGAAAAATTAACATTTTGTTCTAATGGAGTAGATACTGATTTACAATCTTGCATATTAAACCTTTGAGTAATCAAAGTATTACCATATTGTCTACATACTTCAATTCCTAAACAATAATACACTTTTTCAAGATCCTTCATTTCAAATTCCTATGATAGATCTCTTTTTATTTCATCAATCAATTCTATAACACTTCCTATTATGATTAATTCATCGACATACAATGAAATCAAAACAACATTCTCATGTTCATCTTTCTTTATGCACAAACTTGAATAACTCTTACTCTTGATAAACCCTTGTTGGAAGAAGTTGTCAATTTTTGCATACCATAACCTTGGTCCCTATTAGAGAGCATACAATGATTTCTTTAACCTACATATTAGATGTCCTTGTCCCTTCTTTACAAGGCCTTCAAGTTGAACAAAATAGATTTTTTCTTTTAAATCACCATTCAAAAATGTTTACTTAATAGATCGATTTGATGTAGATTTTAATTAGACTTAGTAGCAAGTGCAATCATAAGTCTAATAGTATTCATATTAGCTACAGGTGCAAATATATCTTCATAATCTATTCCTTCCATTTTTGAATAACGTTTTGCAACCAATCTAGATTTGAATTTTTCAATACTACCATTAACATTAAACTTAGTTTTGAACAACCATTTAGATCCTATAGGAATTTTATTTTCAAGCAATTCAGTTAGTTCCCAAGTGCCATTTTCCATAATTGAATTGAAAATTCTTCTTAAATAGCATTCATCCATTATTTATGATTCTTAGCTTCATTAAAATTTTGGGGTTCATCTACACTCATTACTTGAGACATTAAAGCATAGTCACTATATGTAATTGGTTCCTTGATTTGTCACTTTGATCATGAGTTTGTTGATTTGCAATATTTGTACTCTCAATGTCTTCTTCAAGAAGTTTCTATGAAGTTGAACTTTTTTCCTCATGAATATTATCAGTATATTCATGAAATATAACATCTCTACTAGAAAATACTTTATAAATAATAGGATTATACATTTTTAGGCCTTATGATCAACACAATAACCAATAAAAATACATTTGATTGAATTTGCATCAAATTTACCTCATTTTCTCTTTGCCCATTGCTTTCCTTTGGATGGCTTCTTATCCAATCAATGTTGAATGTATAGTCTGAAGTCTATTGTCCACGTGCTTCGTCCTTTCCTCTTCTCATAGAAGTAAACCTACTAAATTACCAAAGGAATGTGCATTTTTCCTTGCAACCAAACTAGTAATAAACAATTGATATTCGCTTAACATGCCATTCAAAGTATAAGTAATTGTTACCTATTTTTAGCTTAAGCTCAAAACAGGTAGAGTTGAATTGCATTCATCACATAAAAGTGCAAAATTTCTACTAAAAGTATTCATTGAATTCCAAAATTTGATTATGCAAATGTTTGTAATAGAAGAACTCATAAATTTGCATAAAATAATGTTGTTTTTATTCGTATTGGAAAGACTGAAGTCTCGCACAAGTCGCGGGAGTAGCCAATTTGATATTTGTAATCAAATGATGAATACAAAAAAAGGAGATGTACACTATACAACTGAAGAAAATATAAACATCAGGAAAGGAGTGATTCGTCATTGCCTGGAATGATGAATCATCATTTCAATCATGTGGTGTCTCCTCGTATTCAACTCCAGTTGGCACAACTCCTGCTCCAATTCCAAAGGCACCTGCAAAACTGTTAAAATGTGTTGTTAGAGCAATGGAAAATCACTGTTTTCCTCATGCCTACATTGCCAACAGGAATATAATCTACATCATTTCAAGCATGCATCATATGATCAAGTTAAAGGAGCATGAAGTTCAATGGAAGCTTTCAGATTTGATTATTTTTACTAACACATTTGTTTAAATGTGCAAGAACAAGTTTAATCAAATCATTTCAGCTAGCAGGTGGTGCTATGAGTGGTGGAAAATGTGGCTCCCACGAGGGTTGAGCCCAACTCATAAAGAAATATTTGCAAGAGCAACGGTTTCCAATTGCAAAAGTAGTCACAAAAGGACATAACTATGCTTGAGCTTTGACTTCACCATAAAGGATAATCACAATCATGAGATTTGTTTTAATCAATAACATAGTTCAGCAATCACAAAAATTCCAAGAGGGCAGCAACTCCTTGACGAATGACAAATCAATGATAGGAAATCATTTTATTAGAACATTTAAAAGAATGGCCTTGATAAGTCATTTATAATCACATATTGAAAATGGAGCCATGATGAACCATGACTGTGAGAATGAACAGTCTTGAAAAATAGATGCATAATGGACAATGTTAAATATAGTTTCAATGACAGTTGCAGCATTGTGACTGAAAGCAAGACATTGCCACAGGAAAGCATCAAATACATCAACAAGAAATCAAGATGGCATAAAAATGACAGTCCTATGAAGGCCTCACAGGACAAGAGCATTTAAGCAAGGATTTTTGAAATTATTGTTAACACAGTGAGCAGACCCAAAAGCATTGATAAGAATACTATGAGGGGGCAGTCATCAATCACACTCCGTGGAGACTTTTATTAATTCATGCCTGACATAATTAGTTTGGCCATATCCACAGAGTTATATTACTGGAAAATACATGAGTTTCATAATATAATCATAATAGTGATGAGTTCTTATGCAAAAGAGATAATCATCATGAGAGCAACAACTGGTAACTATCATTGCCATCTGTGTTAAGCAGCCATTTATTGTTGAAGTTACAGCCAACCCATTACCAATTTTTTTTACAAAGGTGGACAATCAAAGTTCACATACATTGACATTTGATTGCAGTGTTGAGACCATAAATTGCATAACTAATACAAGCAGGTGAAAGTCATGCTATTAATTATGGATGCAAGAATGAAATTAGGTTTAGTTTTCTTTGCAAAGAGAGAATTTTTCACAATTTCACCAATGTAAGTTTAATGCATGATGAGGTCTTCAAAGATAGAAATATTCCAAGCTTAAAAAGCTTCTAAAATTCATGGAATAGACTATGATGAGGTCTTGCATACAGTCTTGTTTATCCTTGAAGACTTTACGGGCCTATGAGGATTCATTGATTATTATGCTTGAAGAATGATTGAGGATTTGCCATTGGTAAAAAGGCTTCCTTGTGCAATATTGTTGTTGTAAATTTTCAGAAGGTGCAACAAAATCATAAGCTACATAAGCTATAATATATGCTTGTTTTAATGGTGTCGTTGTAGGATTCTTTGGGCATTGTAGATCATCGGTAAGTTTGGTCACATATCTATTATAACCTGAAATTGCACCATGTTGAACTTGATGTTCAACACCTCAGTGTAACATGGGAAGACCTCTAAAGATGTGGGTTTCTTGTAAACAGAGGTAAACCTCCGGAGAAGGCCGGCTTCCTATGGTATCACCTGACTACTGATCTTTGTGAGATAAAGGGAGAAAGAATACATAAATTGGAAAACTACTCCTATGGTGCTACACCAAATTTGTTCAAACATGAACAACTAATTAGCACACAATTCTCAATCAACTAGTAAAAGTTGATATGCACAACTCAATACTCATATGATATCGCATAAATGTTTTATAAGAAAGCTATGATACATGCAGTCCTAGAAGGATGATAAATTCTCCTCACAACTAAAACTGCTTGCACCACTAACATAACCTATAACCTGCAATATACACATCTCCTCTACTTAAAAGTGCTATTAATGAGGCAATTAACAAGGAATAAGAGAAACTCACAAGTAAATTTATCAATCATTCAACACACTCAATGAAACAGATAACTGAGAAGGCAAAAGTTGCTTTCCTTATTTGATCTCCAAAGGTGAAACTGTACATTCAATGTCTGTAAATGAGTTACAAAACTCAGTATTCTCCTCTAAGGACTCACAGAAGTCACAAAAAATAGAAGAATATGCAAGTAAGAACTTCCTATAAAAGAGGCAAAAATGCCATATATACAAAAGAGTGTCGGCCCCCTGCATTAGGGTTTTCAAAAATGAGTCGGCCCTAGACACGTCGGCCCTAAAAGTGTTTTGGAATGAAGTCAATGAAGCATTTAATGTGCATCCCCTGCTCATGTGAGTGAAAGCTCATCCCTAGGCATGGCCTTCAAATCTTTATAGTGACTGCATTAACTCGCAGCCTCTGTGTCCACCCTCGGGATTTCGTCAGAGCCGCCTTGAATGCCCTGTGACGTGGTCATTAATGTCGCTCCACCTCTCCAACCAACATCCCCAGCTATCATCGTGACTCACGGCCTCTTCTAGCTAACCATCTCTGAGGAACGACACTAGATTCACCTACTACATTCAACGCCATTACTTCACCGAGCTGACCCATGCCGCACATTCTCGACGGTCAAAGGTTGCCTCGTAATCGTATGCCTAAGTGAGAGGCTAATCACGCCTCGATGCAAGACATCACAGTGCAACCACCAGATAGCTTAGGATCATTAAAGGGACCTCCATCAGGAGTTAGATCATCCATAAAAGTCAATGATTTAGACTTCTCTTTCTACAGACCCTCACATGCTCCTTTCTCCCAGAGCCCTTTATTTTGGCAAGACCTTGTCAGCCTGCTAGACACTATGGCGAAGGAAAGATCCTTCATCGAGCTTACTCCATGTCGGAAAGACCTTGGATGTCAGGGAGAAGTCATAGCGGGTGGTTAGAGTCACACCGACATGTCAATTCATTCAGCAAGACCTCATGGTGAGCAGCCAGAGTTATATCGACTTATAAAACTGGGTTAAAGGACCCATCGAGTCGATAAGACTCTTGCGGTAACCTCCACTTTCCTGGGTCAATCCCTGAGTTCAGATGAGAACCAAATGGTAAATCTAGAGGAGAAAGGGCAAAGCAAAACAGATGATCGTGAATCAGACGGACTAATCATTCCTCAAATCTCTGTCAGTTTGATGGACCCATCCGCCTCCTGAAACTCAAAAGAAGGCATGACAGAATATGGAAGACAAAATGGAGAAAGCAACTCCACACAAAATACAAAGAAGAAAGGAAAAGAAGAAGGAAACTGTGAGTGGAAACCAAAACTTCAAAAGACGACAAGGCAAAACTCAAGAGGCAGTAATCAGACCGAGCCAGATGGTATAAAACAAAGAGTCGTACGAATCGAATCAAGCAAACCGACTTGGAAACTTTCATGATTTCAGCCTCCGATCCATCGAACAGATAATGGCGAGATAAAAATGAAAACACAAGGGGAACCAAGGAGGAGGAGACATCCTCGATCATAGGCCAATGGAAGAAGAATGAGCTTAACTGAATCAACTTGAAACCTAAGTTCGTTTCGACCTCAAGTTCAAAAGAAATGCACAAAGCAAAGAGGCAAGGATCAACCAAAACCCATCCTGTGTAAATGATGCCGGGCATAAACAAACCCGAAAACTAAAACTTACTGTTTCAAGTCTGATTCTAACGAACCTTTTTCTCCCAAGAAAAACAGAAGAGAGGAAAAAGGACAAAGAAGAAAGAAAGCACCCCACGTCAAACGAAGTCAAAGAAGAAAATGAGATGCACACAAGCGCCGAACCGAACCGAACTGAACGAAATAAAACTCGAACTTTGAAAATATAATGTTGGGTTTCTATCACCCGCCTCAACAGAAAAGGAAAAGGGTCTCAAGAAACTGCTGGAACTGCCTAACTGATCAAAAACAGGAATCGGGACTTTGGAAAAGTTCCAAGTTCGGATCCCGACCCTGTTCCACCCTTGATAGAATAAGGAAAAAGGCAAGAAGAAATCAAAACAAAAAAAAGGAAAAGACAATGCAAAACATAAAAATGAAAACCCACCCTTAAACTGAAGACCTGCATACTGGGCTCAACCCTCTTGGGAGCCACATTTAATCCACGTGTTGAATAAAAAGCATCATTTTCCCCTACATCTGCACAAGAAGCAAATAGGTTAGAAAATATGTGGTCCTGATGCAAGTGTTCCTCCATTTGGTCTTTGAGAACCTCTAAAAGCATGGGTTACCCTGCCTGATTGAGCCCATAGGTGAAAAATGGGTAACAATATCAATAAGAGAAAATTTTGCTTCATTGTATGGATCTCAGTAATGTGCTAATTCAAAGAACTCATTATGAAGTAAAGAATGACCTAGTATTGCATAAAAATTTGGAGTTCATGTCATAGCAGGGATAAGAACACAAATTCAAGGTCAGATGGATTTTCATAAAATCCCATAATACTATTTGTTTTTTGCAGCCACGGCCTGAGAGTGTAGAGATTTTCTTATACTTTTGTTAAAACAATAGAGTCCATACAGAGAGGATTGAATGTATTCACTATTTCACCATCAATGTTGAATATAAACAAAGGAGATAAAGGATTGTTGAATATAAACAGAGGAGATAAAAGAAATATGAAGCTTGAAATGGCATAAATAGAAGCATACCTCGTCCATTTGTCTTCAGACTGTGGAAAAAACCAACAAAAATAGTGCAAAATCTACATTCCAAGCTTCAAATAAGCTTGTCCATGGCGGCTAGAGGCAGTGAGAGGAAATAAAGTGGAAAAACGTTAGAAAATTAATCATGGTCGCAGCTGTAAGCTAGAGGATGCTTTGAAAATGAAGGTAAAATGTTCAAATCTGACATAAAAGTGACTTACCCTGTAAAAATCTCCATCAAAAAGCCTAGAAGCAGCCATGAAAATTGACAGAGGGTACATGAAAATCCATAAGCTCGAGCAAACATACCTATGGTGGCCAGCTTCTTCATGAAGCTTCTCCAAAAAGTCAAATGTGAAATGATAATAATTTTAGGTTTTCAATGCTTATGAGAAATCCCTAATTCAAGTGGAGTAGATTTTTTTACTAAGTTTTAGAATAAAAATCACTTCATCTTATTGCCTTCGTGGTATTGACTATTAGGTCAAAAGAGAAGAGAAACTTAATCATTTTTAGAAAGCACGTGTATGTTAAGTGTAGACTTAAAGATAATTTAAGTCATTATTTCTTTTTAGAAATAATAATGAACTTGTGCATGTTTACATGGTTCTATCCAAGTCGTCATTGTGATTAAATGTTAATGTATAATTACATTAATATTTAAAATGTTTTTTAAAATAAGGAGCCATACACACATTAAATATTAAAATAATCATACTTTGGTTATTAATATTTAATCACATAGTCCTTTTCCAGAATCATGAAAACATGCAGGTGGAACTCAAGTCATTTGTTGTTATCTAGAGTTCATTATTTCACAAATCCTATTTGTTTCAGTCTTTGATTCCTTATCATCATGCACAATTATCTTAGGCGGATTGATAAAAACAAGGTGGCTTTCACATGCTTGGACCCACTTTTGGAGGGATTTTCAGTTCAGTTTGAGTGCTCCATGGATTAGTTATGAGATGATGGCTAGTTTGAGCCTGAGTTCACTCATTTGTGCATGAGTTTGAGCTAATTTATCAGGGTTTTCTTTTTTGCTCGGATTTCACATTGGAGATGTTGTTTTCACTTCACTTCTCATTCAATTCTATTACTAGCTGCTTTGTGCATGCCTTTTGTATATATTGGAAAAAAATTATCTTTTTTCACTAGTTCTTGTTTTTCAGCCTTTGCATTCTGCAAAGTGAATTATCATGTAACTCAGCTTTATTTACATATTAATACAGTAGCAGGTTATTACAGGTTAATCAAGTTTCATTAATTTGCAGAGCTTTCCTTTTACCTTTCAGTACACTAAAGTGTTTGCCTTCAAAATCTCAGGTGTCATGCTATGTGAATGATCTGATAAGGAATCTATCATGTTTTAATTTCAAGAAACCTTTATTTTCCCGTCTCATTCACATGTGCTTGTATGCAAGCAAGTTTTAGTTCCACAGGTTATATGTTGTGCATCTGACTTATTTTACTATTTTAGTTGTGAAAACGTTCTTTTCCTTCAAAGATGGTAATACAGTGAAGCCTTCATATGAATTATTTATGTGGTTAAACTTTTCAGATTCAGTTGTGCGAATAGGATTATTAAAGAGTAATTGTGAAACAAGTTGCATGCAGTATCGTCATTTAAGTGCATAGTCAGTACAGAAATTAGTTCTTGCATTCATTTCAGTACATTCTTTCCTTTTCCCAACCAGTTTCATTGATTTAAACCAAAGAATAAATAGGAAGCCGGCCTAGAATCCGGAGGTTCAATCTCATTATAGGTCACCCACAACCTAAGTTTGATCCAATGTTACACGGGATTGCAGAGCTTTTTATCCTTGCATGCGGGTGCAAATCCTTGTAATAACAGTAACTAAATCGCTACCTGAGACTCTTTCACCAATATCACCTAATTTATCCCTTAATTCCTTAACTCTGGACAAATAATCACTAAAGCATTCATTTGCTTCCATTTTGATTGAAAGTAATTTTCTCTTTAGAAATTAAATTTGATTTGTGTTTTTAATCTCATACAAACCTTCTAGAGTTGTCCATGTATCAGTAGAGGTATTGATATCTCATATGTGAGCAATGATTGAATCCTTTATAGACATGTATGATAGAATCTTAGCTTTGCATTCTCTTTTCTCTCAATATTAAACAACAACTTGAGACGTAGTGGGTTTAACCTTAGCACCATTTACAATAGTTCAAACTTTGTACCCCTCCATTAGAGTGCATCTTAAACTTCCAATTAACATAGTTTGTGCAATCTAACTTATTTGATTCAAATGGATATGAGTCCATTACATTTTCCATTTTAAAGAAACAAAAAAATGTTTACCAATCCCTTTTGTTTCTTTAAGTTTACACTTAACAGTACAATCCTCACCTAAAATGGAATGTTGATCACACAAGGCCTACAAAGATAGCGATTTATAAGCATTTGGGAATATCACTCTTTCATGTTGGAGAACGTTACACACATCTACATTGGATAAGTCACCTCTTTTCTCATGTCATCTTCAATCAATCTTTTCAACTAATAGTTGCAAGTCACAGCCGATTTTTGGTTAAGGTTAGGGCTATGGTTTATGGTTAGGGTTACGATTAGGGTTTATGGTATTTTTTTTCTTTCTGGCACATGAGTAGTTTGTTCTTCATTTTGGATGAATCCTTTGAACCAAATCTAAGAGAACCAAACTTAAATTCATAAGACAGGTCATATTTGCATAAGTTGCTTGGGGTTGAGCAACCCTCTTACATCTAACGACCTTGACTGAGCAGGATCCATTTTCAGAGGATAAATGGAAATCAGTTGTGTAATTCGAAGAACATGACATCCTAGCATTATTACATTTTGTGGAGAGGGAATAGGCCATAGAGCACCATTTAGGTTGTGGAATAAAGCCATGGTGAAAAGAGGTTGTTAAACTCTTTTTTATTTAGAAGGTACATTCATTCTTGTGGTTCCTAGTTTGTAGCAAAAGCTACAAGGAAAGTTACCATATTCTTTTTTTGCACAAAGAAAGATTCAAAATTCCAATAGTAGATGCACAAAGAAATTTACCAAGTTCTTTCGCTGTGAAAGGAAAGTTTCCATATTCTACCAAATTATTTCGCTGTCAAAGGCAAGTTTCCATATTCTTCATTTGCACAAGGAAAGTTTCCAAATTCTTTAGCATCAACACCAGATTGTATGGTTTATATAAATAAATGTATTTGAGAACTGCGCCTATTAGAAGTAACTTTTTTATATAAATAATGAAGGTCGAATATTTGTTCATAACAATTTTTGCAATCAACTTCATCTTTGATTTAGAATATATAATTATTATTTATGTATTTATTATCATTTTTTATATTCTTTTTTAATTTATTTTTAAATGTAGATAATAATCTTCAAGGTGAACGTCATTAATAAGTTTGGTAAAATTATTTTTTTAATTATGGGCAGGTATTTTCTAACTCATTTATTAATGAAAGGCTTAAGTGGTAAATGACAATAATAAGTCCCGAATTGCTTCAACCCTAACCCTATTCTCAACTCTAAAATCATAAGCATAACTCATACCTAACCTTAACCTTAACCATAACCATAAACTTATTCCTAATTCCTACTAAATAGTAAACCTTAAAAAATCATAAATTTAACCTAACCATAATATCATAAATTTAACCTATTTCTAACCCTAACTTAACCCTAACCCTAACTCTAAACATATCCCTAACCTTAACCCTAACAATAATTATTAAATCATAATCCTAACCCTAAACTTATCCCTAAGCCTAACCATAATTGTAACACTAACTATAACTGTAAACATATCCTAAAACCATAAACCATAATCATAACCCTAACTTTTCCCTAATCCTAATCATAAACCATAACACTAACTCTAACTAAAAGTCATAACCTTAAACCTAACCTTGATTGAAACATAATTGAACCTTAACCTTAACCCTAATTGAACTTTAACCCTTAATCTAATTAAACCCTAACCCTAACCATAACCAAAATAATCTTAATTGAATCCTAATCCTAAATTTAATGCAAACTCTAACACTAACCTTAACACTAACTCTAACATATTATTAAGCCCTAAATATTATTAACCCTTAAGATATTATTAATACTAATTCAACCCTAACCCTATCCCTAATATTAAACCTAATACTAACCCCAAACCTAACCCTAACCTTGATCCTAAACCCAATTTTTATCCTAAATGAACCCTAACCCTAATCTTCAACTTGATGTTTATCCTAAATGAACTCTAAGCCTAACCCTAATTGAACCCTAACTCTAATCCTAACCCTAAACATATCCCTAACCATAACCCTAACAACAATTCCTAAATCATAATCCTAACCATAAACCTAACCATAACTGTAGCACTAATTATAACCGTAAACATATCCTAAAACCATAAACCATAATCATTTCCCTAACCTTTTCCTAACCCTAAACATAAACCATAAGTTCTTTAACCCTAACGAAAAAACATAATCTTAAACCTAACCCTAATTGTAACATAATTGAGCATTAACCTTAACCCTAATTGAACCCTAACCCTTAATCTAATTGTGCACTAATCATAACCATTACCAAAATAATTCTAATTGAATGTTAACCCTAACACTAACCTTAACATTAACCCTAACACTAACCTAAACACTAACCCTAACATATTATTAAGCCCTAACATATTATTAACCCTTAAGATATTATTAATAAGCCTAATTGAACCCTAACCCTAGCCCTAATGTTAAACCTAACACTAACCCTAACCTTGATCCTAAACCCAATTTTTACCCTAAATGAACCCTAACCCTAATCTTAAACCTAATGTTTACCCTAAATGAACCCTAACCCTAACCCTAATTGAATCCTAACTCTTACTCTAATTAAACCTTAATCATAACCTTAACCAAAATAAGCCTAATTGAACCCTAAACCCAATCATAACCCTAACACTAACTCTAACCCTATTTGAATCCTAATTAAACTTTAGAGTTAAAAGTTACCATTAGAGTTCAATTAGGGATGGGGTTAGGGTTAGGGTTAGGGATAGGGTTATTAGAGTGAATGTAAACCTATCCCTAAACATAACACTAACTATAATTATAAACACATCCTTAAACCAAAAACCATAATCATAACCCTAACCTCTCCCTAACCCTAACCATGAACCATAATCCTAACCCTGACCTTGATCCTAAACCAAATTTTTACCCTAAATGAACCCTAACCCTAATCCTAACTCATACTCTAACCCTCACATTAACCCTAACCCTAACACTAACATTAACAATAAACCACAACCCTAAACCTAAACCTAATTGTAACCTCAACCATAAAATAAAACCTATCCCTAATCCCTAAACCATAAACCTTAACCTTAAACTCTAAACCTTAAATCCTAACCCTAACCTTAAATCACACCCTAACCTTAACCCTAACTATAACACCTTAACTCTAAGAATAAACCATAATCATAACCCTAACCTAACATTAACCATAAATATCATAAATTTAATCTAACCATAATATCATAAATTTAACCTAATTCTAAGTCTAATCCTAACCCTAACCCTTACTCTAAACCTAACCCTAACTGTTACAATAAAATTCCTAAACCATAATCCTAATCATAAACCTATCCCTAACCCTCACCATAATCAAAAGACTAACTATAACTATTAACTTTTCCTTAAACCATAAACCATAATCATAACCCTAACCTTGACCTAACCCTAACCTTAAGCAATAAAATAATATTATTAATAATATTAACATAATATACATAAAGGGAATGGCGGTTATTGGAGAGGTGTCCGTTAGAGAGAAGTTTGGTTCGATGGCGGGCTTGAGTGATTTGAATTTGAACTCAAGCCCGAGAAATCATGGCTGTTGGTAGTTTGAGCAGAATACATATTTCAATTTTTCTAATTCTGCAGTTGGCAAGATGGAATCGTGTGGTGAGGATAAGTTGTTGATCCCTGGTGACATGTCTGGGAAGGATAGGTTGTGTAGTGTGGAAGAAGTCAAAGATGCACTTTTGAATGAGAAGTGTGTGGGTGAGACACTCAAGGTGTCTTGTGATGACTCTCCCTCGAAGGAGTCGGTCCCTAAGATCCAAGGGGATAAAGTGCATGTTAGATTTGAAGAGCGGGTCCCATCAGGGGAATCTTGTGTGGCTAATTCGAGTATTCCTCAGATTGAACTTGCTCCAGTGGGAGAGATTCGGTCGACAGGGAAGTCTTCCTTGTTGGGTCAAAAATGGTCTGACCTTTTTTCATCTAAGTGTAAAGGAAAATGAGTTACATCTAAGTCTGTGTCCTCTACTAACAAGGAAGGAGTTTTTTCGTTCTCTGTTCTGAACTCCCTTGTTGACAAGAACATTGGTAAACTGGATTTCTCCCTGGTTGGCAAGGTTTCAGGTCATGACCTAATATTGAGGAGGTTTGCACTTGGGTTCATAAGAAGTGGGCTTTGAAAGGCCAGGTGGAAGTTGCAACCATGGCTAAAGGTTTCTTTCCCTTTGCCTTCTCATGTGATGAAGATCTGAGAGATGTGTTTGCGAAAGGACCTTAGTCATTTGGGTGTCTCTCTATGGTTCTTCGTCCTTGGGAACCTGGGATGGATTTTTCCAAATGTCTTTCTAGTTCTACTTCTATGTGGATAAAACTTCTAAATCTTCCGTTAGAATATTGGGACGAAGAATTTTTCAAGGCGATTGCAAATTCTTTTGGAACAATTGTCTCTATTAATGAGGCCACTCGTTCCAAGAAGCGGTTAGTTGCAGCTAGGTTTTGTATCATGATAGACCAAGATGTTGTGTTGCTTGAGATTTTCTTTTTAAAATCCAAGATGGGGTCATGGAAGCAACAAAGTGTTTTTGAAAATATCCCTTTTGCTTGCTTCAAATGTAAGAAGATGGGGCACTGGGCTAAGGATTTCTCTATGTCTAGTATCCTGCCTAAGCCTAAGGCTACTCAGAAAACCAATGTTTGGAAGATTAAGGAACTAAAGAGAACCAAGGTGAATCTAGTGATAGCAATGGTATGGAGGGTGAGGTTAATCTTGAAAATCTTCATGTTCCTCCTAATGAGTTAGGAAAGGATCCTGTAAATTTTGTGGAGGTGGTTGCGGGTCATTCTTTAACTCGAGATGTGGATCATGTCTCGGATACTTTGTGCTCCCCAAAAAGGGTTGTGATGGAGTAGGCTAATGTACCGCCTTCCCCTCAACCTATTATTTCAGCGTCGGAGGTTGGTGATGGTGCTCTAGTAGTGGCAGACTCCGTGAACAAGGATGAAGATGGTTTCACCTAGGTGAGAGGTAGGAAGAAGAAGTCCTCTTCTTCCCCCCCCCCTTAGCCTCACAAAGGCATCACCACGAGAAGGAAGAAAGCGGATTGTGGGTCTGAGTCAAGGGGCCAAGGCAGACCTACCCTACAAAAAATTAGGGAGAGGGAGTGCAAGCAGGATATTACTGAGGGGGTCCAAAAAACTCTCTTTGATTTGTGCTCTAAGAGCACCCCCTCTTCTTGCAAATTAAGATCATTTCATGGAATATCAAGAGGTTGAATAACTTGCACAAGGAGGACCTCCTAAAGAATCTTGTCTGGGACCATAATCCAGGCATATTGTTGATCCAAGAGATGAAAATGCAGATTGATAAGTTGGATGCTTTAAAGAATTTGTTCTATAAAGACTGTGGTTTCCATGGAGTTAGCTCTGAAGGAGCTTCGGGTGGTGTTGCCACTTTGTGGAATGCAAAGTTGTTGAGAGGTATCCCAATCTCTTATGGTTTCAATCATGTAGAGACTAAGTTTATTTGGCTTAGGGATTCTTATTCTTGGGTTATATCTAATGTGTATGCTCCTAACCTAAAGAGATTCAGGAAAAAGTTATGGGAAGATCTTGGGAGCCTTAGGATGAATTTTTTGCATCTCCCCTGACTTGTAATGGGTGATTTTAATACTCCTTTGTATGACAATGAGAAAGTGAGGGGGTCTCAAGCTAATCCTGAGAGTCGGTTTGATTTAAGAGTGTTTATTGATGATAATGCTCTTATTGATGTTAAGCTTTTTGGAGCTGGTTTTACCTGGTCTAATAGGCGTGTTGATGTGGATAATATTCAAGTTAGATTGGATAGAGCTTTAACTTCTACTTCCTGGTTTGTGGACTTTTCTTGTTCCTTGTCCTCTATTACGAGTTTTGGGTCAGACCATTTCCCTATCTCCTTTTTTGTTGATAGGCTTGGGAGTAAGAAGAAATTTCCTTTCAAGTTTGAAGCCATGTGGTTAAGGGATCCACAGTTTATGGATTGTATCATAAGATGGTGGAAAGTTAAAATAGATAGTTGTGTGATGTTTAGAGTTGCCAAGAAGCTGAATTTTGTTAAAAGGAATCTCAAAAAATGGAATAAAGAGTCGTTTGGTCACATCTTTAATTCTAAAAGTTTTGTCCTTAAGAAGTTGCATGCAATCCAATAGGCCATCCAATCGAAGGGTTTATCAGAGGATCTATAGTTACTAGAAGATAGCCTTCTTGTGCAATTGCATGATATTGTTACCAAAGAGGAGAATTTTTGGAGGCAAAGATCTTGGGCTAGTTGGTTGAAGTCTGGGGACCGTAACTCTAAGTTCTTTCATCTCACTACTCTTAGGAAAAATTCTAGTAGAATATCCTCAATTAGTGTTGATGGTTCGTTGTCGGAAGATGAGGAGGCTATTAGAAGAGCAGCGGCTAGGTTCTTTTAACAACTCTTGATGGATGACCTGGTCTGGGATCAAAGGTGTGTTGATGCCTCTCTGGATGTTATTCCTAAAGTTGTTACAAAGAATTTGAATAAGGAGCTCACAACTATTCCTACGGCATCGAAATTCAAAGAAGTGGTTTTCTCTTTTGAAGGTAACAAGGCCCCTAGGCCTGATGGATTTCCTTTTTTGTTTTTCCAGTCGTGTTGGGAGATCGTCTTTGAGGATGTGATTAATGCTACTAAGTAGTTCTTTAGCTGAAGAAGTCTTCTCAAAGAGCTTAATGCGAATTTCATTGTTTTGATTCCCAAATTTGCTGATGCAAAGAGCTTTGGTGAGTATCGCCCGATCAGTCTCTGTAATTCTATTTATAAAATCTTTTCAAAAGTTATTGCCACTAGATTACAAAAATGATTTCCAAATCTGATCTCAAAGCACCTAAGTGGCTTTGTTAAGGGCCGTCAAATTCTTGATTCTATAATTATTGTTCATGAGCTTGCTCATTCCATTAATGTTTTTAAAAGACCGGGCTTCTTCCTAAAGTTGGACCTGCTCAAAGCTTATGAAGTAAGTTGGAGATTTCTTTTGAATGTATTGGATCGGTTTGTTTTCTGTAAGAAGTTTCTTCAACTTGTTGAACAACTCATTTCTTCTCCCTCGTTTGGTGTCCTAGTGAATGGTTCTCCTTCTCCATTCTTCTAGAGTTTGTGTGGGCTAAGGCAAGGTGACCCTATCTCACCACTTCTCTTCATTCTGATGGCGGAGGCTCTGGACTGTAATATCTAGAAGGCACTTCATACTGGTGCTCTGAGGGGTCTATCACCTTCCTCCATATATGATTTGATTACACATCAAAAATTCGTTGATGACACTATTTTGATGGGTGATTCCTCTGTTAAGGAAGTTAGAGTTGTTAAGAGGTTGTTGGCTAACTTCGAGAAGGCTTTTGGTCAGAGGATCAATCTTCCAAAGAGTCGGATTTTCTTCCTCAATACTCCTGATGCCTTGCAACTTAAGCTTGCTAGAATTTTGTCTTACAATAGAGGTGATCTCACGTCTTCTTATCTGGGACTTGCTTTGTGTATCTCTAAGATTTTGGATTCCTTTTGGTTGGGTTTGTTGGATAAATTCAGTAGAAATTTAGTGGGTTGGAAAGGTGCGCTCCTCAGTCAAGCGGGTAAAATTCAGCTTATTTCTTCCACTCTCCAAAATTTGCCTCTGTACACTATGAGTCTTTTTAGGATTCATGTTAATTTTGAAGAAAAAATGGAATAGATAATGAGAAAGTTCCTTTGGTCGGGGGTTGAGACCAAATCCATAATTCCTCTTATGACCTGGGAGTCGGTGTGTAGACCGAAGAAGCGGGGGGGTCTTGGTATTAGAAATTTAAAATCTTTTAATAAGGCTCTTTTGTCGAAAAATGTTTGGAGGCTCTTGAATGGGGAGGCTGGGTGGGCCTCTTTGGTGAGTAATAAGTATTTGTATGGACTAGAGAGACCTTGGAACTCGTTGTTTTCGTAGGAGATTCCCTCTGGTTCATGTTTTTGGAGGAATATTATCCTTTGCAGGGACTTGATTGCTAAAGGTGTTAAGTGGTTGTTAGGCGATGGTACAAGTATTCTTTTTTGGGAAGATATTTGGTCTGGTGTCATCCCTCTTAGTTGTCTTCCTTGGGCCCCCCCCCTATTGTCCCCTTGTGTAAATTCCTTTTTGAGCTTAAGGTGGCTGATTATTTTGAGGATGGGGAGTGGAAAAATTTTGAGGATTGGGACCCATCTTTGAAGGTTCTGAAGGATTTCTTGTGCAAGGTTCAGATCTCCTCTTTTCCTAGACCAGATAGAGTCATTTGGGCCCCCTGTGCTAGCGAAAAAAATTTAGTTGCTTCTACTCTCTTGAGTTCTTTGGAAGCACCTGCATCTTTTCCTTTATGGGTGAGGTTATGGAAGAAGAAGTTGATTCCTAAAGTGAATGTCTTCTTATGGTTGCTTATGCAAGGTAAAGTTTTAACGCAAGACAACCTTTGTAAGAGAGGGTTTGTGATTCCTAATAGATGTGTTCTCTATGAATCTAATGGTGAAAGTGCTTTCCACATTCTCCTTGGGTGTGATTATTCTTTTTCTCTTTGGAGTAAATTTCTCAAACTCTAGAATATTGGTTGGTTCTTTCTGGATTCTCCTACTAAGTTCTTTGATCAATGGACTTTCCCTTCTTCCTCTCCTGTTCTTCGGTGGTTGTGGGACCTTATGGCCCCACATGTTGCTTGGGGATTATGGAAAGAAAGAAATATCAGGATCTTTTGTGAGTCTAAACTTAAGGTTGATAGTCTTTTTATCAAGATCCGATGGGCGATTCTAGAGAACTTTGCACTTATTCATTTTGATTCTACTAGGTGTGTCCCTTCTGCTTGCCTTGTTGGCTATGAGATCCTAGTGACTTCTAACTAGAAGATTATTTCAATCCCTATTTTGAATTCTAAGTCTAGCTCAATTGCTAGATTGAACACTAAATGGCAGCCTCCTCCCTTTGGTTGGGTTAAAGTTAACATTGATGGGGCAACAAAGGGGAATCTCGGGCCTGTAGGATGTGGAGGGTGTTAAGAAATGATGTTGGAAAACTCCTTGGCATGGTGGCACTCTCGTTGGGAACTCAGACCAATCATTGTGAAGAGGCGAAGGTTGCATTCATAAGTGTTAGATGTGCAATCAGTAAAGGCTACTCCAAATTATGGGTTGAAGGCGAGTCTTTGAACATAATAAATTATCTAAGTGGCACTTATCCTCTGAGTTGGAATTTCAATCAGCTAATTAAGGATACAATAATCATGTTACAATCTTGTGTGGATACCCGTGTCTCTCATGTTTACCGAGAAGGAAACTCGTTGGTAGATTTTTTGCTAATGAGGCTGTCAAATTAAATGATTTTCGTTCATGGGAGGAGGGATCGATCCTTCTCGAGAAAGCTAGGATTTTATTGAGGAATGATGGCATGGGATGAGTTGATGCGGAATTCATGGTCTAGTACCTTCCTCTATTTCACATGCTTTTTGGGTGTTTTTTTGCTCTTTAGTTTTCAGTTGAGTGTTATTTGCAAGGGTTTGGTGTTTCTGGTGTTGCTAGCAATGGGCAGTGACAGGAGCAGAATCAAATTGCATTCCTATGGGGACATTTAGAGAAAGAAGAAGCTCTGGAATATTCTACACCATGGAAATTTTACTCCATTCTTGGAGAAGTTGCATGGGCATGACCCCAATGCCTCAGCGCAATTTGTATCTTTTTGGCATAATTGCAAGCTCAAGGTTAATGGTTTGGAAGTGGAGGTAAAAGAGGATTTAATTGCTTTTGTTACTGGGATGTCAACGGTTGGTCGTAAGTTCTACAAGGATAAAAAGAGTAATGAGGAGGCAATGGCCCAGTTCTTTAAAGATGATGAGCGAAAGAAATTAGTTAAATTGGAGACTTGGGGCTATGAGAGAAAATCCCTCAAGAAAATTTGGGTGAGTGTTGTTGAGGTGCTTATGCGTTATGTGACTCTAGAGGGGAGGTTTACGACTATTCTTGGTCACCATTTTACTCTCCTCAACCATTTTAGACTTGATTTTTTCATTTCATTTCCTTTCTTTTTGTTATCGTCTTTGGAGGTCTCTGCATATGCTCATCTGAAGAATAGGAGGGGCCCCGTCCTCCATGAAGGGCTTATTTTATTGATTATGGAGCATGTTAAGTCTTTTATCCCTGCTCATATCATCAAGGGAAAGGAGAAGACTCTAAGTGATGTGTCATCGAGCTCGGATTCCTCTTCAAATGAGGAGGAACGGAATGAAGAGGAGGAGGATTTGTCTCTGGCGATTGCAGCTACTTCTTTGAAGAAGAGGAAGGTGGGTGGTTCTAAGAGTAACAAGGCAGCCAAGTGGCTTTCCCTTTCTGAGAGTGAGGACACGGAAGTGGGCTCAAATGATTCCACTCCCAAAACTATGGAGGTGGTTGTTATTAATGATGTTGTTGGTGGTAGCCTTGAGGTGGGGACACAAGATATTGTTACGGGTTTGGTGGACAAGTCGTGGAGGCTGTCGAAGCGTATTGCTAACCTGAAGAATAAGGCCTTGGACGGTCCAGCTAAGGACCCCATTGTGTCTGGTGATGGCAAGGATTCTGGTGATAAGACGGTGGCCATTAAGGATTCCCTAATGCAGGATATGCTCAAGATGGAGCAGGACGAGGAGTTAAAGGATCTGGATGAGGAGGATGCAGAGAAGAAAAAAGTTAAACATGAGCCTTTGAAGGTAAATCCTCTTTCTGAGGATTTTTCTTGCCTCGATGATGATGCTACCTCCATGTATGATTTGCTTGATATGGATAAGGCTGGGGCCACTGGTAATTTTAAATTAGCTAAGTGGACTCTGCAGGAGTTCAATAAGATTAATATTAAAATTAGAGGTCTAAAGGAGAATTTGAAGAATGTTCTAAAAGGGTTAGTTCTGGACATTCTTATTGACAGAATGGCGAACCTTGAAGGTTCCTATCATGACTTCAAATCTTTGTGTTTGGAAAGGTTGGTTGCTCTGGAAGCCAAGGTTTTGGGTATGAATGTTGATATCAAAAAACTAATGCAGGCATGGCATATCTTTGTGAAGAACAGCACAGACTCCTTGGAAGTCCTTTTCAGAAAGATTAGTGAGCTTAGGGAGGATCAGGTTTACTTCTCTAAGCTTATGGAGAAAGAGCACGAGGCTAAGGGAAAAGGTAAAAAAGTTGCTAAGGATGATGACAAAGGACCTGTCGTTAGAGGTTCAGTTGATTGGAAGAGATCCTTTGATGTTGAGGAGCTACTAGACATGGTTGAAAGACATAGGAACTAGCAGATTGGGGTGGCTAAAACCCTGAGTAGCTTGGACTAGTGTCTGGTCTTTTTCTTTGTTGCTTTCTGTTTCCTGCTAGGTGTAGGTTTCTTTTTGGTTGTTTTGTTGTTTTGTGGTTGATAGGTGTTGTTGGTAGTTAATTGCTATATTCTTGTCTAGCACCTATTTTGTATTGTTTTTTGGTTGTAAGGTTGTTGTTGGTGACCTTTTGAAAATCCTTTCTAGCAGCATTTTGTGTCTTTTGTTGTAAAGGGTTTTGGGTCCCTTCAAAACCTGTTTTTCCCATATAATCAAAACATAATATATATATAATACAATAATAATAGTACCATTTAATAGTATCAATTAATAATATATATTAAATCTCATTTAATATTGAATATAATATTATTGATTGTTGTGATGCCTTAAACTAGCTTATATATCTTAATATTAATCTTTATAATATATGTTGAAAAATATTGTTTTTGAGGCGTATCTTTTTGCTTTTTATTTTTAATAATAATTTTAATGTTATTACATTATTAAAATAATATTAGTAATGTAATATTAGTATAATATTAATATTAATATGTATTATTATTAAAATATACTAATTTTATTAATAAAATTAAATTATTATTAATATTAATATAATTATGATTATAAAATAATATTTATATAATACATTATAATAATGTAATTAATGATTAGATATATAAATATACCGTACTATTGGTACATCCCACTATACTTAATGACTACGGAATTACTTAGCCAATAGCTTAAATGATAATGATATTAATACTTTAATAATATTAATTATTATAATTTTAATAATATGAAATTATATAATATAATATTAGTGATGTAATATTAATAATAATATATTATTATTATTGATATAATACTAATTTTATTAATATATTAATATTAGCATTAATATAATATTAATATAATTATAACAATATTTAATATATATTATTAATACATTATAATTAATGAAAATATTATATTAAATAATAATAATATTGGCAGTTGCATTGCGGGATGCCCAAATGGGTTGACTTCAATACGAAGACCATGATGCTAAGCGAGAATGGAGGCGGCGGCCTGGTTTTGAATTCTGAGGAAGATGTTGGAGACGAGGGAGATGGGGACGAAGCGGATGAGGAGGGTGATGATGACGTGGGGGTCGTTTGGAGCTGTTGTTCTCGTGTTGTTGCTTGGTGTTCTCGAATCGCTCCGTTTTGTTGCTCGGGTTGTGGCTTCATTTGTGGGTGCTCTCCCGTGCGGGTGTTGTGGTGGTTTTGCCCTCAGTTTCCTTTGCTTCTCCAACATTATGTGACGGGCAAGAGAGGGAGCAGGAGCTTGAGTTTGGATTCTCATGAAGATGAAGGAGACGGTAGTGGTGGTGACGACCTGGATGAAGATGATGATGGTTTCGAGTGGCTCATTTCGCATGGTTGGTCTATTTCCCATGTTGGCTTTGCTCTATGTTGTTGCTAGGAGAGTTGTGTCCTCTGTGGGCCCTTTCTCTCAAGTGCCCATTGTTGGTCCTGCCTGTGGCCTCCTCTGTTGCTTTTTTATGTTGGGTGGGGGTTGTTCTTTCTGGAGTGGTTTTTTATGTCTCTGTGTGTGGTGCTATTGTTGGTACTTGGAGCTCTTGCTGATGGATTGTTTGAGGAGTTTGGTGGCCTTTTCTCAAACCTTGATTGGATTGTAGGGTCAAAAGTGGTGTTTTATTGTTGTGCCTTCTCTCCTCTTTCTCTATTTGTAGGTTTTCCTAGTTCTCTCTGGCCTTTTGGGGGATTTTTTTCCTCTGGGTGGGGGCTTTCGTTGTGTGGGGATGAGGTTGTTGGTTTTCCTCCAATGGAGTTTTTGTGGAAATTTTATGGCATGTTTCAGACCCTGACTGGCATGTAGGGTTGGAGGTTGTTCTACATTGTCTTGCTAGCTTTTTACACTCTTTGCTTGGAGGTTTTCCTTGCTTTGTTCTCCTTCTTTTGGGTCTCTTTGTCTCTTCTTTGGTGTTGGTGCTGGTTGTGGTGCTTGGAGTTCTTGCTAAGGGATTGTTTGGGGATTTTAGTGGCATTATCTTAGACCTTGACTAGCATGTTGGGTTGGAAGTGGTTTTTTATTGTTGTGCCTTCTCTCCTTCGTCTCTCTCAACTGGCTTTCTAGGCTCTCTCTGGATTTTTGGGGGCTTCTTTGCCTCTGTGAGGGTGCTTTTGTTGCTTGGGATTTTGGTTGTTGGTCTGCCCCTAGTGGAGTTAGTTGTGGATTTTTTTTGGCATGTTTCAGGCCTTGACTAGTAAGTAGGATTGGAGGTTGTTTTACATTTTCTCGGTGACTCTCTGCTCCCTTTGTTTGGAGGCTTTCTTTTCCTTGCCCCTCTTTCGAGGCTCATTATCTCTTTGTTGGTTTTGGTTGTTTCTTTGGACTGGGAGTCTGCTACTCTTTGGCTCTTGTTACGTTGCAGTGTTGGTTTTCTTTTTGCTCTCAGTGGGGAGTGTTTCTCTTGTTTTGGGGTTTTTTATTTGGCCATATGCTTGTTGGTTTCGTTGAGTTCTTTGCTCTCCCCCATTTGGTTCTTCAAGTTTGATTTCAAGGTTGGGGGTGTGCTACTATCTAAGGAAGGCTATGTTTCTCCTTCTCTGCTCCAGTTTACTTATTTTCCAAAGGATGATTTGGTGGTCCTTCCTATGGGTGAAGTTGCTTCCCTTCATTTATTTTAGCTATGGTCTTCTTTTGAGGTGGAGACTACTCCTTTGGAGGTGGAGCCCTCTTTTATTGAGGTGGAGAGGTGTGTTGTGGATCATGTAGGAAGCTCTTTTTCTATGGTTTTGGGTCTCTTCTCATCCTCTCTTATAGAGGGGATCCCTTTCCTATTGAGGTGGAGGCTGGGTTGGTGTTGTGGGTGGACTGGTGTTGTGTGATTGCTAATTCTATTCATTGTTTCTCATATTCTTATCTCTCCTATTGAGGGGAGGATAGTTTCGTTGGATGGTGCTGACAGTATTATGTTGTTATCTAGCTGGTTCAAGTTGGTTACTTGGTCGTCTCCAGTTATTCAATGATGGTTGATGTTGTTAAGCGTTGTGCTACAGTCTGGTTGTTTCAGGCTAATGGTTGCCTAGCCGATTCAAGTTGTTCTTGGGTTCATATCCATTGTATCTTGTGGTTGTTTTGGGCCTAAGGTTCTTGTTTAAACCTTTCTTCATGTAGATTTGAGATTTTAAGCTAATATTTTGTAATCTGCTTCTGGTTGGCTAATGGTTGCCTTTGTTTCATTCTTTAGGAGCTTGATCTCTTTGTGCGGGTTTCGGGTCCCCATCAAAACCTACTTGTTATTGGTGTTGGGTCCATTCAAAACCTATTGGTAATGGTTTCGAGTCCATTCAAAACCTGTTTTTCCCCCTTAATCAAGACAGTTGCATTGCGGCTGTAAACTAGCTTATCTATCTTAATATATTAATCTATATATTATATGCTGAGAGATATCATTTTTGAGGCATATTTTTTCATTAATATATATATATATATTTTTTTTGAAAGATTATCTAAATAGAAAGGGAGAATGGACTATTGTATGAATCGATTGTGACTTGCAATTGTTTTCTTTGTAGCTTTTTCTATGAACTAGGAACCACAAGAATGAATAAACCTTTTAAAGAAAAAAAGTTTAACAAATTCCTCTTTTCATCATGGCTTATTCCACAACCTAGATGGTGCTCTATGGCCTATTCCCTCTCCTTTGATTTGAGCTTCTCCACACTTTTGCTACACAACACTCACAACTATTCAAACTATCATAACTATTATGGTTGTGAAAACTCATAGGCAAGGGAAGAGCGCATAATGGAATAAAGGGACAACTTTAACAAGAAAGGGAGGAGCATGATGGCTCTGATACCAAAACAAAGATTTGAAACAACTAAAAGGCTCTACTTTATTCATCAAAGGTATTATATATTTATAGTTACAAACAACTTAACAAGTTCCTATAACTATTCTAACCAATTTGATAGCTAAGTGTATTTGATTGACAATAAATGGGAGACTAAAAGACACCTCTACAATACCTATTAACACATATTCAACACAAGCATAATTTAGTTATGAATCATTTTAATAAGAGAATCACTAGTGGCTAACTACATCTTGCTCGCACCTTGCTTCTTATGTTGTATCCTCCATCATGTGTTGCTTAAGGCCTCTGTTTGATTTATCCAAATTCAAACAAACTTCAAAGATGTTATTGATGCAGTGTTCATTCAAATGGGAAAGTGTCATGCCAAGGGACTATATGACTATTAGAGGCATGTGTGACTATGCAAGTAGGTGGTTGACCAACTACTTTTCATCAATGCAAAGATTTTGGTGTGTTGTACATGTCTATGGTCTTATTGCAATTGATTAGGTTCTATGTACATTTATTTTGGGATGCAATAAATTGAGGTTTTTGGTGGCTTTACACTTCTCGCTATTCAATGATGAATTTAGGGATTCAAAGGCCTTTCTCTGTCCTCGTCAAGCATGTACACACACATTAAGGGCTCACTATGATGTATGATCTTGTTATGAATCATCTAATCTTATGGAGTATTATTTTAAAGGATTTTTATCTTCCCTATGGCTTCTCAATGACCTAATGATATTAACTACAAATTTTGATTGGTGTTTGTTTTCTTGGAACTTTCACACATGGTTTTTGAGTTTTTGTTGGGCTATACTTATTCATTTGTAGTAATGAGGACATGATCTCCTTGTCGCTACAATGTCGATTTTGTGTGATCAAAGATAGATTGTTCTTCTTGTTGGCATTGTCTTTTGAAATGCTAATGTATGTAGGCCATGTGAGTGACTTTAGGCTAATTTGACGCACTTGAATTCCCTTTATGCACCCTTGCAATTATTGAAGATTATAGATACATAGTTCTAAGTTGGAATCTAGTTGGTTGATTGGTAGTGAAATTGTAAAATAGAGAAGAAAAATAACTTGCAAATTAGTATTTTTGTTCGAACATAATGTTGTTAGGGGTCATACCCTTATAACATTTATATAATGTTCTAATATAAAGTTATAAAACCTTATGCATATGATAAGATTTATAAAGTATATGTTGTTTAAATGATTAATAATTTAATATAAAATTAAATTATTATTTATAAATGGTAGTTTTGATTAGATGTGACTAATAATCCTTCAGAAATTTTTGTCATCACTTCTATATTTAAGGAGGTTCTCTCTCATTAGGAGGCAAGGGAACTTGAAGATTAATAGTAAATTTTATCATTATGCACAATAGGTATTATTAGCCATATGGAAGTAAGGAGAAGTGGTTCCCTCGGTTTGGTTCCTTAGTTTCAATTTATGTTTTAATAGACCATTTTGTAAGTGTTTTACAATGAAATGATGCTTTATGGGGTCTTTTACTCAAAAGGGTTTTCCCCATGTATATATTGTGTAGTGAATTTAATCCATGTGCTTGCAATTGCCATTTTATTTATTTTATATATATGTGTAATGATAAGTAACCTAAGATCCTAATTTCTAACAATTTGTATCTTGTAACAAGTCTAGAATTGGTTTTAAATGTGTTCATTTTGATTTCCTCCCCTTTGTGTACTATTGTCTTTGTAATCCTTGAAGGACTATGTTTAATGTGCAATTTGTCAACCATTTGAACGTCTTCATGAACATCATGTTATCTTTTGATGATCTTAGTAGTCCTAATCACACTTATTGATTTGAGTGTTGTTTTCTATAAATAAGTCAACTAGAAAACTATAAAACCCGTGCAAAGCCTTTGTAAAGCATCTATTTAAAGAAATATAAGAAATTTGTGTTTTCTCACAGATTAATAAGTCATTCAATTAATGATATGATTTCATTTTTCTTTCAATCTACATACATAGAACCTAACTGATGTATGAGTTTATAAGAGAATCATTTATGTCATCATTGAAATGTCTTTCTCTTGAATCGTATTCATTTTACTATATAACATTAAGGGAGAGGAGCCGATGGTGGGTAGGGTAACTTTGAGCGAGGGGCCCACATCATCAGGATCCAAGTCAGACAAGTTTTTTTGGCCACGTCTCTTGATCATCAAGTTGGCATCCCCCCCCCCCCCCACCCCCTTTTTTGGTGAAAATTGGGCACATTTATCAATGTTTTCAAACCATTTTTCATAAACCACAAAAAAAGTCATGGACTGATAGTGGATCACTAAGTCATGTAATACTAGTATGTTGATGTGGCATTACATGATTGGTCAGTTTGTGTAGTTTTTGAATTAAAGTGATTTGAAATTGGATATTAAGTGTAAATTTATTGGCACTTTTATTGTCCAAAACTAGGCCCCAAACTATCCAAAACTATACCCACGATAGATCTTATACCCATGATCGGCTCCTCTCCCTTTTGTCTTTCAATCATATATGTACCTTGAAATCTAGAGTGTGATGCCCATGCAAGATAAAGGCGCCCCATCTACAACATGTTCAATATGTCATTCTACCATCACACCTACTAAATTAGTTATTAATCTTTTACAAACATAATGTTAGTAGTCCTCGCAATATTCCATGATCTCATTGCCTCCACAATAAAATCGAGAGTAAGATATTGTAAGACGATATCTTACTTTAGTGACTAGGACTTGCGATTGCCTCTACCGAACGGAGAACGGACTTTCGCAGCAGAACTTGATGGTTGCAGATCTGCCCCCTCTACGCGATGATGAGTCCGATACTCATCTTGGTGGTAAATCTTATACTAGGGATCGTTTGCTCTGATGTAGAATGCCTATGGAACACAGAGGAATACACGTAAATGAAATGGAATGTTTGCAGGGGCGACCTAGGGTTTCGCCAAATCGTTCTATATATCCAGTTTGTAGATATATCAATGATGGAAATGGTTTAGTTTAAAATCCACAAAATCTAATACTGCTAGGATGTCACCTTCTTCGAATTACACAACTAATTTCCATTTATCCTCTGAAAATGGATCCCGCTCAGTCAAGGTCGTCGGATGTAAGAGGGCTGCTCAACCCCAAGCAACTTATGCAAATATGGTGTCTTACGAATTTAAGTTTGTTTCTCTCAAATTTGGTTCAAAAGAATCATCCAAAATGAAGAACAAACTATTCATGTGCCAAAACAACCCTTGTTCTGGTTTTTGGAGAGGAAGTTATTTTAGGACAGGAATTTTTTGCCAAAAATAGGCTTCATTGGCAAATCTAATAGTCTCCCTGGTCTATATAATTGAATTTCTGAATCTTGGCAACCCATAATGGAAGGTAATGTGGAAATTAATCTATGAGCACAAGATTTTTCTATTAATGTTTTTTATTCTGTCAAAGATTGAAATGATATTCTCTACAATCCTTTGTGTAATTGGGGGAATCATTCACTTTTTTTGAAACCCTGGCACCACCCTAGTTTCAATTCTATTTCAAAATCCTTCGATGTCATATGCCTGTTTGGGCCTTGTTGCCAAATCTTCAATTTGAGTTTTGGATCGACATCTGTTTTGGAGCTATTGGCAACTCATTGGAAAATTTTCTGATGACAGATACAATTTTTTTTTTTTTTTTTCACAACCTCTGCTCATATTTTGGTTGGTTTAGACATTTTGAAAGATCTTCCTAACATTAATCTGTAAGTTGTTGATCGCTCTTGGAATCAACTTTTGGACTATGAGGAACTGCCATTTCGTTGTCACAAATGTTATGAAACGGATCATATTGCAACTGACCGCATTGGTATTAAACGCAAATTGGAGAGTCAGGTTTCGTGATGTAAGGATGTTTTTCCTCGAACATTTTACAATTGAATGTCCTTCCTTTGAACCTTCTTAGAAGGTGGAAGCTATTTCTAAGCCACCTAAGTGCCTCGGAGCTTCTAAGGATTCTTCTGGGATGTCTTCCATGCAAAGGCAAGTTCATCTCCCTGTAATCAATGAAGCAATTTCAACTACGAAATCCTCTCCGAGATATGGTGCTTCTCAACCACTTTTTGCAAAGCTTATGATCTGAATAGAAAGGGAGAATGAACTATTGTGCAAAAAAAACAGAAAAATTCAACCAAAAAGGATTTGGACCCTACTAATATGTTACTTCATTCTCATGTTAAATTGAACTTTTAATGGAGAGATCTATCTCAAGGATTGTTTAGCCTTATTGGCTTGTGAAGCAGTAGGGGGTTTTAATAGCATCATAATCGTGTGGTTTTAGTGGTTAGTAGTTGTGTTATTTTGTCTTAATTTTTCAATATTGACAATTTTCTTGACTTGATTATGCAAACCCAAAATTTGTGTTTGGACATCTTGAATCATATTGTAATATGTTTTGCTGCATTTTAAAGAGATGTACTGGCCATAGTACTTCTATCAACCCCAAAAAAAAACCCAATAAAATCAATCTATAGCTTCTTCAAATATCAACCTAAGTGAGATATGCAATGTCATATTTTCCATGTCCAGATATAAAGTTGAGCTATAAGGTTGAATGCTATTAGGGGTTAATAAGGAGATATCTTATGTCTTTTATATGGGTCTATATCTACTCAATAGAGGTGTCATATTCTTATTAGAGACAAGCATGCTTAGTGATCTTAAATATCAACCTGAGTGAGATATGCAATGTCATCTAAGCATGCTTAGTGATCTTCAAATATCAACCTAAGTGAGATATGCAATGTCATATTTTCCATGTCCACATATAACGTTGAGCTGTAAGGTTGAATGCTATTAGATGTTAATAAGGAGGTATCTTATGTCTTCTTTTATATGGGCCTATATCTACTCACTAGAGGTGTCATATCCTTATTAGAGACAAGCATGCTTAGTGATCTTCAAATATCAACCCAAGTGAGATATGCAATGTCATCTTTTCCATGTCCAGATATAAAGTTGAGCTATGAGGCTGAATGCTATTAGGAGTTAATAAGGAGATATGTCATTTATATGGGTCTATATCTACTCAATAGAGGTGTCATATCCTTATTAGTGACAAGCATGCTTAGTGATGATCAATATTTAAGTTTCTAATATCCTTATTAGTGACAAGCATGCTTAGTGATGATCAATATTTAAGTTTCTAATACATTGGATACATTTTGTCTCTGGCTCCATTATCTCGTCATTTCTTTTTAATTGTCTTAAAAGAAGGCACCTCAAAGAATTCCTCCCTTCGCCTAGCAAAACATTAAGCAGGAGTTACCCATACTCTTAGCTTAATCTATTGTTGTCCTTGCCTAAACCATACGCTACAAGCTATCAATAGATATAATTTGTCTTTGAAGATTTGAGGTCTAACGACTTCGCTCACTAGTGGCATCATCACTAGGCCTAATGCTGTATTTGGACAATGAGTGCAAAAAAGTTGAAGTTAATGAATTAGAGAAGATGATAATCCAAGACTATGTTCGTAAGCATCCTAGGGACCGTATACAATTTCGTGTGAATCTTGGCATAAATGTTTGCACGTGGCTACAAATTCAACTTACTTCGCATCAGAGAATAAGCAGAAAATGAAATTTGAGGTGGTGACAGAGAAAAGTTAACCAAGCTGATGGTGTCACCAAATCAGCAAATCTAATGCAGAATCTTGTCTGGGTTATTGTAAGTAAATTGAAATAAATCGTTATAGCTAATGATCATGTAATCTTGCAATAAACTTTGCAGCTTAAACCAAGCTGATGGTGTCACTCAAATCAAATCAGCAAATCTACTCAATAGAGGTGTCATATTCTTATTAGAGACAAGCATGCTTAGTGATCTTAAATATCAACCTGAGTGAGATATGCAATGTCATCTAAGCATGCTTAGTGATCTTCAAATATCAACCTAAGTGAGATATGCAATGTCATATTTTCCATGTCCACATATAACGTTGAGCTGTAAGGTTGAATGCTATTAGATGTTAATAAGGAGGTATCTTATGTCTTCTTTTATATGGGCCTATATCTACTCACTAGAGGTGTCATATCCTTATTAGAGACAAGCATGCTTAGTGATCTTCAAATATCAACCCAAGTGAGATATGCAATGTCATCTTTTCCATGTCCAGATATAAAGTTGAGCTATGAGGCTGAATGCTATTAGGAGTTAATAAGGAGATATGTCATTTATATGGGTCTATATCTACTCAATAGAGGTGTCATATCCTTATTAGTGACAAGCATGCTTAGTGATGATCAATATTTAAGTTTCTAATACATTGGATACATTTTGTCTCTGGCTCCATTATCTCGTCATTTCTTTTTAATTGTCTTAAAAGAAGGCACCTCAAAGAATTCCTCCCTTCGCCTAGCAAAACATTAAGCAGGAGTTACCCATACTCTTAGCTTAATCTATTGTTGTCCTTGCCTAAACCATACGCTACAAGCTATCAATAGATATAATTTGTCTTTGAAGATTTGAGGTCTAACGACTTCGCTCACTAGTGGCATCATCACTAGGCCTAATGCTGTATTTGGACAATGAGTGCAAAAAAGTTGAAGTTAATGAATTAGAGAAGATGATAATCCAAGACTATGTTCGTAAGCATCCTAGGGACCGTATACAATTTCGTGTGAATCTTGGCATAAATGTTTGCACGTGGCTACAAATTCAACTTACTTCGCATCAGAGAATAAGCAGAAAATGAAATTTGAGGTGGTGACAGAGAAAAGTTAACCAAGCTGATGGTGTCACTCAAATCAGCAAATCTAATGCAGAATCTTGTCTGGGTTATTGTAAGTAAATTGAAATAAATCGTTAAAGCTAATGATCATGTAATCTTGCAATAAACTTTGCAGCTTAAACCAAGCTGATGGTGTCACTCAAATCAAATCAGCAAATTTAATGCAGAGTCTTGTCTGGGTTACTGTAAGTGAATTGAAATAAATGGTTTGTAGCTAATGATAATGTAATCTTACAATAAACTTTGCAGCTTATGATCATGTAATCTTACAATAAACTTTGCAGCCAATGATCAAGTAATCTCTTACAATAAACTTTACAGCTTGTGATCATGTAGTCTTACAATAATATAAACAGACAATTTATTTCTTCAGACCCTGTATTAAAATCCTTTTCATGCTTGCCATAAAATAGCCGTCCTCTACTGAATGAAAAACAAAGCATCCCCAGATGAAAAATTTAAATCCTAAACAGATTCTGTAATTCACAGTTCCTATTCTCCCACTATATAATAAGTGGCAAAAGTGAGTCTAAACGCTGCTACGAGATACCAAGTTCTAATTCCAACATCACAGCTTTGGCAATAACTAAAACATCAAGATTCAACAAGACCTTTCTAAACAAATCTCCACCATAACTAAAATATCAAGACTCGAGACCTTTCTGAAAAAATCCCCAACATAACTAAAACATCAAGACTCGACATTTCTGAACAGATCCCCACCATAACTAAAATATAAAAACTCGAGACCTTTCTGAACAGATCCCCACCATAACTAAAACATCAAGACTGGAGACCTTTCTGAATAGATCCCTAATGGGTGAAGGATGGACTTTAGAATAGCAACGAATACACTAACTTTCCCTGATCACAGATATTGTCCCCTCCTCATAACACAATAGAAGTCTATGTAAGTCAAATCATGCATGCAAATAAACACAAAGGCTACAAGTGGTCGACTCACCAAAACAGCATACAATGAGGTCTACACAAGCAAGCCATTGGAAGCATTTTATGGTTATTTACTTTGGCATGGTCAGATAATTCTTAGAATGCAGTGAAATCGTAGTAAAATATGTAGCCAGAGTTAAATGCTTCTGATATCCTAAATAGCTTGTATGGAACTGTCCCTTACTCATAAAAAGGAAATTGATTTATTTTAGATTTTACGACATTTTGAATACATACACAGGTTATACATGCATACACTTACAAATACTAATATAATCCAAACATGTCAAATTCTACACGCTTAAAAGACTACCATGGATTCAACCTGTGATTAATAATGCCACTCACCTCTAAATTATAAAAGCATATAGGGGGCAGAGTGGAGTATTATTTGAAAATCATAAATCATATTCATGCGTTTCAGTAACTGTCACCAAAGCTGGTGACTGCTAAACAATTTCTTAGCAGATGTATTTTAATTTTAATATACATCACCATATAAATATATTTGTTTTTATGAAAGTTAAAAAGCCACGTTAATAATAGCCTATCAGCTAGATTATATTATCAATATGTTTAACCACAATCCACAAATCACATATATGCTCTTCACACCAGTTCAATAATACAAAAAAATCAAATTTTGCAGCACTGCATTGGAGAAAAATTAAACAAACAAAAAAAATCAAATTCACCTCATTTACCTAAAAACTTTATAGGATATATTCGATCCAGATGTGATACATACATATAAATGTAAAGTAGCGGAGAGATATCAAAAGAAACATCTTATGCATCTGCTTAACCTCCAGCAGAGAGGATAATAAAACCACAAATGAAGTAGACAAACACAACTAGAAGCCAAAACAACTAGCCGTTGTCGCCATTGTTAAACAGTAGTCACTAATATGGAACTTATTTTGGAGAGATCACATTTCTTGTTCTTCTTCGTCATCATACTCCCCTTCATCATCAGCGGTAGCATCCTGGTACTGCATGTACTCAGAGACAAGATCGTTCATGTTGCTCTCGGCCTCAGTGAACTCCATCTCATCCATGCCCTCTCCGGTGTACCAGTGCAAGAAAGCCTTTCTCCTGAACATAGCAGTGAACTGCTCGCTCACGCGCCTGAACATCTCCTGGATGGAAGTGGAGTTGCCGATGAAGGTGGAGGCCATTTTAAGCCCCGTAGGAGGAATGTCACAGGCAGAGGACTTCACATTGTTGGGGATCCATTCCACGAAGTAGGAGGAGTTCTTGTTTTGTACGTTCATCATCTGCTCATCTACCTCCTTAGTGCTCATCTTCCCACGGAACATGGCAGAGGCGGTCAGGTAACGACCGTGCCGGGGATCGGCAGCACACATCATGTTCTTCGAGTCCCACATCTGCTGAGTCAACTCCGGGACTGTAAGCGCACGATATTGCTGCGACCCGCGGGAGGTCAACGGGGCAAAGCCCACCATGAAGAAGTGCAGACGGGGGAAGGGGATCAGATTCACGGCCAGCTTTCTCAGATCCGAGTTCAGCTGCCCGGGGAACCGGAGGCAGCAGGTCACTCCGCTCATTGTGGCTGAGATCAAGTGGTTCAAATCTCCAACTGTACCCACCCAGACATAATATTTAATTAAACCCCTAAACGTTTTAAATTGATTCAATGTCTATGTACTAAAATACACTGTTTAAAAGAAAACAGTTGCAAGACACAGTCGATTATCCAGATAACAAACAAATGCATCTACGCACTGACCAGACTGAACTGCTTGACATTTAATCTTTTTTTTTTAAATGGAACAATAATTAAACTGTTATTACTAAGATTTTGCAGAAAATAACCAAAAAGCAAGATCCAGAAAATGGAGATTTAACTTACAGCTTGGCGTAGTGAGCTTAAGAGTCCTGAAGCAAATGTCATAAAGCGCCTCGTTGTCCAGGACCATGCACTCATCGGCATTCTCCACCAGCTGGTGCACCGACAGTGTAGCATTGTAGGGCTCCACAACTGTGTCCGACACTTTCGGAGAAGGAAACACAGAGAAAGTGAGCATCATGCGGTCGGGATACTCCTCTCTGATCTTCGATATCAACAGCGTCCCCATCCCAGATCCCGTACCTCCGCCTAGCGAATGGCACACCTGAAACCCTAAAAGAACACAAAACAGAAACTGAAAATTAGAGCTACAGATCTAGAGTTTCCAGGGTTTCAACCTTCAGAGCAAGACTGGAAACCTGAATGTACCTTGCAAGCAGTCGCAGTTCTCAGCCTCCTTGCGCACAACGTCCAGGACTGCGTCAATGAGCTCGGCGCCCTCAGTGTAATGGCCCTTAGCCCAGTTATTTCCGGCACCAGACTGCCCAAAGACGAAGTTGTCCGGCCGAAAGATCTGACCGTAGGGTCCCGTCCTGACACTGTCCATGGTGCCGGGTTCGAGATCCATGAGCACAGCCCTGGGAACAAATCTTCCGCAGCTGGCCTCATTGTAATACACATTCACTCTCTCCAGCTGAAGATCAGATGTGCCATGGTACCGGCCCGTGGGATCGATCCCGTGCTCATCGCAAACAACTTCCCAGAACTTTGCCCCGATCTGGTTGCCGCATTGCCCCCCCTGAATGTGCAAGATTTCACGCATTTTCGGAGCAAAAATTTGAACCCTAACACACCAGCAAAAGAAAAAATGAGCCCCAACACTGAAGTCTCTGCACTGTGAGACTTCCTCGGAAATGGCTATGTGAGATCTGAGCTCGTTTGTCTCTGCTTATAGAAAAATTTCATGCTTCTAGAGCAATGCGATCTTGACCGTTGGTGGGGTTCTAATCCACGGCTGCGGTTGCGCGATTTTGAAATGTGATCTACCTTATCGCACGGCTGTGTGGGACTCCCGCTCCCTGTTTGACGGACGGTCGCGATTGAGTGTGCCGCGCAGGCTGCCTGACAGGCTGGAAGGCCTATCCAACGGTAGAGAATGGCTTTCCAAGGATCGGATGGCTACGGGCTCGCTGACGTCGCCCTTATGCGGGCTCAACGGCCGGCGAAAATTTTAAAACATCTTTCACTACCTAACGGACAAAAATATGGCAAGTGCGGGCATTTTCCCGCCCCTGGATTTGACCGTTTGATTCTCGCGGGTTTTGTTTTTATTTGCATTATTTTCACGGTTCTTGAGACGTTCGGGAAATGAATAATGAATAGTATTAATTTAGTTCATTTTGCCGTTTAAAGACGGTAATGCATTAATTAGCCCGGACGCGTTCCTTGGAGAGGGCCACTCCACCTGACTTCGGCCCCATGAAAACCACGCATTCAGAAAATACAAAAAGGTTCCTAACTTTTCCTCAATTTAGGCTAATTTGTCTTTTTTTTAATTAGTTGATAGGTTATACTGTGTGAGCTTTTAAGCTAGTAAATTGGCACTCTCATTTTAGTGTGTAATGTGTATGTTAAAGAGGATATAAAGGAGAATTGTTAGAGTTTTTAAGTAAATGACGTATTGAGTATGTTTTTTATGGATAGATTCACTATCCATTTTATAAGAGGGATTGAGCTAACTTTTAAAATCAATAATTGAAAGATTTCAATAAGGATGCAAGATGATTGGTCATTCACTTAAATCTTTTTGACAAACATTTTGTTGGGGTTTACAACATGGTGGATCATAGATTTGGGAAAAAAAATAAATACAAAATGTGAGTAGAAAAGAAAAGAAAGGCATTTGAAGGCAAAGAAAATAATATTGGAAAAACTAAACATGCACAACAAGCTTGAAGATTTATGTCTAATATAGGAAGTAAGGTGTACAACATTACATATTGAGTAAATAAGCATCTAGGTGGGGATTTGTCACTACTAAATCTAGCATGACAAGATATGAGTGATAGATTCATTACATATCACCCTAAACTGGATGCTCTTACTACGAACCTTTGTTTAGAATCCAAAATTCCAATATTTGTTGGCGTCAGGAGGTCGGACCTCTGGAGTCGTCCCACATATTTGCGGTTCTTTGTAAAGATGAAAAGTTTGTCATGGGAGATTTGTGAGAATTGAAGCTTGGTTGACCTGTAGAAGTGAGTGTCGTAGAGGGGAGCCAGTGTGATCAAGCTTCTAGTCATCTGCTTTGAATAAGCGCAGTTGGATTTATCCAAGTGGGAACTCAACAAATATTTTCTCTTCTATCCTAGAGTTGTGCAATCTTTGAGTCAGTGAAACACATTGTTTGGATCCAAAATTTTGAAAACAAACATTCAACAAGGACATCAAATTTCAAACCTTTGGAAGGAGCAAATACCTTTGAAAAGATCCAAGTGCTACTGCTTGTCACTAGGGATTTCATCCTTAGAGGCTTCTAAGTATTTGGATTTATATCTCAATTTACTCTCTAAAGTCAACATTAGGGAACTATTGCCTTTATTTTCTTGATTTCCACATAATGGACCTTGTGGAATGAAAAGAAATTGAGACATAGACATTTAGTTCAAAAGCTAAGCAAGACAAGTGTTTGTGGTAAAAAGAATCCATTAAGCGAAGATGAAATCAATTGAACCCTATACATGTGTTTGTGTATCTTTTGTCTTATGGTCTTTTGAGCAAACATTGATCTTTTGGTTTGAAGTACTCTTAGGAAAAAACATGTTCTTCAAAACCTTGGTCTTGTAAACAAGTCCCTCTTAGGTTCATTTAGGATCAAAACAACCAATTAATTTCATCCATCCCAAAACATCAATCATAACCCATCTCACCAAAAAAAATAGAACCTTGGAAAAATCATTCATATTAGACTTTTGGTAAAATCCTTCAAATCAGCATCAAAATCCCCTTGTTTGGCTAATTGTGTGTGGATGAATCCTTCCTCATACATCTAGTTAAATTATCATCCTTGTGGACAAGTTTATTCCAAGATAACATCCAACATCTTAGGGTTTATAAGTCCATTATCCAAATCAAATCAAATCAAATCCAATCCAATCTAAATCAAAAAATCCAAAGAATCCTAAAGTCTAGTATTCCTCTGAGGATCTTAAAAGTTCAACACCCATATCATTCACCCCTTCACATTTGGGTTGGTGAAAAACCACGATTTGGAGATTGTGGTTCAACTTGTGGTCAAAGAATCGATCACTAACATGAGCATCAGGTGGTGTAAAAGAAGCCACAATATGCATCATATTGGTAAATAATTTGGAAACAATTTCAATTTGCAACATTTACCACCTTACATGATTTCCAACAAAGTTTTTTTGGGTTTAGATTATAACAAGATTTGTTCGTGATAGGAATGTCTCAATATAACACATTTTGCAACCTATGGAACTTCATATAGACTAAATGGGTAGAGTGGCCTTTGTATTGCCCAAGATAAAAGGAAAACCATCATGATGAATGAGAGAGAAAATTGAAATAAGGTTGTGATGGGCTAAAGGGAGAGGTAGCATAGTTAGAAAGGTTGATCTAATGGTCAATATAAATGCTTGTCAAGACTGACAAATAGAGAGGTCAATGCTCAAAATAAAGAGCACACCTTTTAGATTTATCGCTAGGTTCATTTGGGTCGTCGACCAATTAAAATATGACATGTGGGATTTAATTTTAAGTCTATCCAATATATATGGTAGTCTTGCTTAGACCTAGTGTTATTTCCAAGTAGGATGTGTTTCTTCAAACAAAGGCAATTATTTTCTTATCAATATTTATTTGAAAATAATTATGTGTGAATATACTAGACAAAATTAATGTAGATGCTAAATAATAATTTTATCTTTTAGGATGATTATTTATTCTTCCTCAAATTTATTTGTAAATGTGTAAATGAACAATTACTTATTTTTAATAATATTTAAGACAAATACTAAATATCAAATTTATCTATGTAAGATAATTATTTCTTTTTCATAGAATTCTTAGAAGTTGATGGTGTTGAAATCTTCATGTCTCACATGTAAATGATAAGTCTCTATCATTATTTTCGCTCAAATTTGGAACATTAAGTCAACATTGTGAAGAGTTGAGTATGTACTTTTGGATTAGCTCCACATTCATGGATTCATCCTTTTCCATATACATTTGGTCCTACTCAATGTGTTCCTTTTCTCTCTAATTTGTGTGGTTTGCATCTATCCACCTTGCCTTCTACTTTGTTTTGAAGAGTAGCAGTATTTAGAAATATCTTTAAAAGGGTTGTTGGCATGTTTCACAAAGGGATTAATTGATGGATGATATAAGCTATGTAATAGATATGTTATTTGCAAAGGGGTGAAGAGCTACATGATCACTAGTAATAAGGGCTACCAAAGTGTGTTGGTTTGGTCAATAGATGATGACAAGATTCATGATTTAAGATTTGTGATTGTCAAGACAAATGACTTAACTAATAATAATAAAATTGATGGGATTATAAAGTAAATCTAATTTATAAGTTACATAAAGCAATGCATAGCTAAACATAGGTAATGTGCAACTGAAGATTACCAAGGCAAGATATCAAAGCATATCCACTCTATAGCTCAAGAGCTCATTCTCTTCACTTTCCTTTCTAATGAGAAATTTAATGCCATGATTTCAATGATCGTCCAAATCCTAATAAAGATTGTAATTGACTACACTACACCTACAACTATAACTTCACCCTCTTGTAATATTTTCTCTACATCCTACAAGTTCTTGTTTGGTTGTCTTTTTTTGCTAAAATTGAAGTATGGAAGAGTTCATAAGTTTTAGGGCATGCTAACACAAAAATTTACTTCTCAAATTAGAAGTGTCATATTTTCCTTATTTTTAGGTGACCAGATGTCCAAAATTATCTTTCAAAAAAAATTCTTCAAGCTCTCGTCATAGTGAAAATTCTTGATTTTCTTGACAAAGAAAGACTTGAAAAAAATGATATTAGTAGATTGAAGTTGAAAAAGGTGAGACAAATGTGAAATGCATATGCATATTAATTATTCCCCTACTATATTGTTTCAAACTCTCAAATATTTGCCATCTTGAGAAGGATAAGGGCGTAAATGTAGAGTTATTCAATAAAGGTCCCTCATAAATTATGAATGGAAGGAAGCTACTTGTCATCTCCAACTTATTTAAGCAACCAGTACGTTAAACACAATATCTAACCATTGCTTCACAACAAAATATAAACACCACATTACTTTTACATACACAAGAGCTTTGGGTTATCACAAAGCAAGTTGCCTCAACAAACTTTTGTCTTGTTATAGTAGACTGAACATTTAGAGTTAGCACAATAAGAAGGGAATCCAAAAGGAATGTGAAAGAAAGCACACTCATGTATATCTTGAACAAATAATACTTCTTTGAATACATATCTATCGAGAAAACCATGTGTTGATGTGGCTGTTACACACACAACTACTAAAAGATTATATTTGAGAGGGAAAAGGCCTAATAAATTAATTGCTCCTAGATATTATCCACACATTCACAAAGGAATAACTAAACCAAAGCATTAACTATTTTGTATTTCACCAGATTGCTTCACAGCTACATACAAAATAATGTAAAGAGTTTGAAGAAAAGAACTATTCACCACTAAAATCAAATCAAAATGCACCCAAATCTAGCGCAACAAATTGACTCTTTTGATAAGAGTTAACAACATATCGTTATGCAAGATTTATGATTTGGAATAACCTTCAAATTACTTTGATATTAGAAACCTCTACTGTAAATACACATTTTTAAACTAGAATTGAACAAAAAACATGACTTAAACATAAAATTGGTGATGTTCCAACTTTAGTCTAATTTTTTATCACCAAAATATAATAACACTACCTTTTATAGAATACAAGGTAGCAGTCGATCATAAGAAAGCACATGGCAGAAGAGAAAATAAGCCAATTAGTAAACATCACATGGCACAAGGGCATTGGTGGCACTCAAGATATATTTGTCTTGATCTTTGAAGACAAAGTCAAAAATTGCACTTTGACTTCTTTCGTTGTAGTTCAAGGGTAAGAGCAAGAAGATGAGTCCACAAAACGTGGAAGTTTTTGCCTTAGGCAAAAAAATTAAATCGGCTTGCAAAAAATGGGATCTTGCTTTTTAACAAATGAGATCTTGTTTTTAAAAAACGGGATCCCATTTAGCTTCGGGATCCCGAGCCTAAATTCTAAATAGGATCTTGTTTATTAATGGGTCCCGAATTGGCATTCGACAAATGGGTTTCTGATCTTTACAAAACAGGTTCCCATTTTTAAGTGGTATTTATTTTTAAAAATAAACGAAACTTAGTCATTTCTTCAACGCACGGGATCCCAATTTCGTAGTGCAAACAGCGACCTCCAAGTAAGCCTCCAACCCCATTTTTTTGCTTTTTTAATGTTTTTTGAAATTTTTAACACAATGATAGATTTTAGTATATATTTTTTTCAATTTATTTAGCGTTTTATGTATTTTTATTTACATGTAATAGAAGATGTGTTGATTTATAGAAGAAGAAGAAATGAAATGGAACCCTCAAGATATTGAATAGAAACGAAAAAATCAACCTTAAATCGTATCCTAAGAAAAAAAAATTAGCTTTTGAAACCTAAATTGTTCAATCAAACAAAAAAAATTGCATTTGAAAACCCTAAATTGAAAGGAAACAAAAAAAATTGCATTTGACAACCCTAAATTGAAAGGAAACAAAAAATTGCATTTGAACACCCTAAATTGAAATAAAAAAAAATGCATTTCAAAACCTTGATTGTTTTTTGAAACCCTAAATTGAAATCAAACAAAAATTAATTGCATTTGAAAACCCTAAATTGAAATGAAACAAAAAAACTTGCATTGAAAGCCATAATTGCTTCTTGAAACCCTAAATTGAATTCAAACAAAAAAATTGCATTTGAAAACCCTAAATTGAAATCAAACAAAATTTTTTGCATTTGAAAATGTTGATTTCAAGCTCAAGAATATTTAATAATGGAATTTAAATTCATTTGCATTGCTTAAATGTTTTAAATTTCATTTGCATTGTATGGAGAAAAGTATGTAGGCATGCCTATGGAAGAAATTATTCGATAGATTTAGGTTGATACATAGTAAATTAGGGTCCTTGATATTGAAAATCAAATAGGATTTGATAAATATTATACATTTAAATGTGTACTCATTAAGTTAGAGAGATGTGTCAAGAGACACAATCAATTAGACGTTATGAACATAGATATAATTAGATTAGAAAACAATGTGTTAAACTTTACTTGTGGGACTAGTGGATCGTTAGAATTGATATAAATTATGTGTTTCTATTACAAATTATGCTCAATTATGTGTTTCTATTACAGATTATGCTTAATTGAGTTAATAATATGGGCCTTATGCATCTATTATGATTCATACTATCTTACAACATGATGTTATGCCATAATATGTTACAATTTAAACCATGATTGTTAAAAATTGAGTAGATAGTTAAATTTCCTCACTAGAAGAGTAGAGACCTCAACATAATTTTATGATCACTTTTATACTTATATGGTAGTGATATATGTAGACATGTAAAATTGACTTAACACCTATCACTACTCGGAATCAACTTGGAATGTCTCGAAACAACTCGGAATCAACCTAAAATGTCTTGGAACATCTCAGAATCAACTCGGAATGTCTTGGAACATCTCAGAATCAACTCGAAATGTCTCGAAACATCTCAGAATCAACTCAGAATGTCTCGAAACAACTTAGAATCAACCCGAAACATTTTGAAACATATCAAAATCAACTCAAAATGTCTTGAAACATCTTGGAATCAACTCAGAATGTCTCAAAACAACTCAGAATCAACCCAAAACATCTCAGAATCATCTTGGACCATCTTGGAACATCTCAAAATCAACTCAAAATGTCTCGAAACATCTCAGAATCAACTCATAATATCTCGAAACATCTCATAATCAACCCAAAACGTCTTAGATTCAACTCGGAACATCTCATAATCATCCCACAATCATCAAACAACATTTGAAACCCTAATTCTACTATTAATTGAATAATACAACATTATTTGATTAATTCATGTTTCATCATTTCGACTAATTAAATAAATTACATTTATTTAATGAAGTCCTAATCTCACTTTATTTCATCTAGATTAATTAAATAATACCAATTATTTGATTACGTTGCTAAATTGCCTTATTCCCCTAAGTTGATTAAATTATTAAATCATAATAATTTAATTATGACACTTTCCCTCCAAAATTTGAATAATTAAATCAAACTATTCAAATCATTTATCAATAAATCAAACACAAAAATGAATAAATTAATTAAATAAATTAATTCATATTCCTCACCCATTTCCTGATTGAGAAAATCATGGGTTGCTAACTAATCAATCTATTTCCTAACTAAAATCAATCAATTGCTAATTGATCAATCAAATCCTAACTGATCAATCTAAACCCTAACTAGCCAATCTATTCTTCAATCACCCAAATTGTGCAATCAACTTTGCACAATCGTCTCATGTCTAAATCCTCTCAACACATTTGGACCGTTGATCTGGATATTCTCCAACACGATCCTGATCGTCGATTCAAAATCTCATTTCCTATATAACAAACGTCTCTCCTCACAAATATGGGTCAAAGAATCAACATACTTTTACAACGAAGTGTTGTCACAATCACCATTGATAGAGCTTCAACCTTTTTCGATCAACCAAGCATCATTCATCTAGCTTTTGCACACGAACTTTGGAGGCTTCGCGTTGACAAGAACAATCCAACATCAAGAGAATACACTCTTTTATGGGATGGTAACACTTTGTTTATTGCTTTCATTCATTTTGGTAATCATAGGTTTCTTAATGTATGTTCAATTAGTTTAGTTTCATTTTGTATGTGTAGGATAGGATTTTAGATTTTTTGTGTTTGATCTTAGTTTAGTTTTCCTAATTTCAATTGTAGTTTGATCTTCATCATTCATCTAACATTCTTCCCCCCCACACATTCTGGCATGCCTGGTGGGACCTAGGTCCTTAGTACTAATGTTTTTATGAACCAAATTGAAGTTACAGGGTTCCGAGAGCTTTCGGGAGAAGTTCCACGCACTGCCTAGCAAAAGCTCACATTTGATTGACAAGATTTTTGAGCATCTGCAACAAGAAGTGCGCTTTTGACATGAGAAGCTCGCTTTTGCACTAAGAACTTCACTTTTGCATTTTTTCTGAGTATTTGCAAATTTCGGGGTTAGCATTTGCACAAATATTTGAGCATTTGCTTTTTGGAACTGAGCATTTGCATTTTTTCTAAGCATTTGCAAAAAAAATTCTGAGCATTTGCTCTAGAAATCAAGTGCACGGATCTTGCACTATTGTAATGTACCTCCTTGCCAACGTTTGCTTATTTTGCAGGTGCTAATGAGTTTTTTATGCAGGATTTGAAACAAGTTAACTCGTTTTGTGCAGGGAAGACGATCGGTCCAAGATTTTCAGAGCCACAATCATTTTTTTTATTAACTTAAGAAAACTTTCATTTGGTGCACTAAAATGAACAACACAAACTCACATTTGAATTTGGTTTTGATAAAATGAACAAATTTTAAGCTTTCTAAGTTAGGAATTTTTGTTTGGTGCTCTAAAAATGAACAAAACAACAAACTCACATTTAGTTTTGGTGCTATTAAAATTCAAATCAATTTTAAGCTTTCTAAGTTAGGAAATTTCATTTGGTAATCTAAAAATGAACAACACAAACTCACATTTGATTTTGGTGTTGTTAAAATGAACCAATTTTAAAGCTTTCTAAGTTAGGAACTTTCGTTTGGTGCTCATAAAAAGAACAAAAAAACACTTCAATTTTGGGTTCTAAAAATGAACACATTTCATGTTTTCATAATTAGGAACATTAATTTTGGTGCATAAAAAGAGCACAAATGATTTCCATTTTGTTGATGCACATTCGATTTACATTTGTTGACCAGTTAAGACCAGGCCTAATTCTCTTAGAAATAATTCAATTTTGGGGCTTAAAATGAACAAACTATTCTTGTTGTTTCACACCATTGCTATATTAATCACTTGATGTCTTGAACACTTCAATTTGGTGCAAAAATAAAAAGAACAAGTTGCTTATGTTATTCACATATTTTGGGGGATAACACCGCTCGAGGTGTTTAAAATGAATCAATTTTATATCAATTGTATGTCGTGTATTCATTGATTGGCAAGCTAAATGTTTGTCTTCTCCCCTCACACCTTTTGGCAATCTTGGGTGAGCGAGAACATTTTGAGCTTTGCACTTTTTTCAAGCATACCTTTTTGGAGGGCCTGATTACTTGAGGAATCTCCCGCGTTAGAGGACTCATGGGTGACCCAAGTGGTACTTTCATTCTAGACCGCTATATAAATCTTTTGTGAGTGTGAGGAAAGTTCATAACTCATTGGGTGCGGATGTCCTATACCGACATATTCTTCCTCGGTATCCTCATGATGCGTAAAAACCCGCAAGGGCTGGAAGGTTCTTAATTGAACAAAACACCGCATGTGTAGGTGCCTGAAAATAATATCCATAGAACATGACTAAGAGCCAAATGTTTTAGAATCCACCATATTATCCAAAACATTCTTTGAAAGTGGCACACCCAAATTCACTTCTAAGAAGTTACTTGCCAAGTTTGACTACAGGCCTGTGCCATAAGTCGCATGTAAAATCATCTCTTCAGAGCATGAGGCAAGCTCACCTAAAAGGATGGTGTCTATCCCCTAGGGTTGTAAATGCATGTTTTTGTTAAACTTTCCCATTACATTAAAAAAAAACAATTGTGACATCAAATTTTGTATTTGATTTAAAGAAAAATAAAACATCAAAACAAACATTGAACGAGATGGTCAAACCACAAACCCTTTGAATTAGTGTATACTTGTGAAAGAAGCCCTATGTTTGCACTCCTCTAAAGGATTTATCCTTAAATGTTTTTGAACATTCCAGGTTTTATTTCAAGTTACATTTATCAAAGTAAACACTTTGGTAACTATGGCTTGGGTGTTGTGATTTCACAACTTGAGCTATAGACATTTAGGTCACATAAAGTCCATACTTTTGAGTCATTCTAGTGTTGTTCTATCATTTTCCATACTCAAGAACACAAAGGAAACAAGCACACATAAGTTACAAACTACCATTCTAGCTCTCAGTCTTGAACATTTTGCTAAAACACTAGGAGAAGATAAACCAAAGTTATAAGGTCATTGTTTGAACCAAACACTTGGAAAATCATATTGGCCACAAAATCTCCCACCCATTATTCCCATACTACTTATTTGAAATAATAATCAAACAAAACACTAGGATCATTCCTCCACTCAAAACAGTCTATGATAACAATAGTTACTTAGAACTCACAGATAGTTCAAGTATCTTTCCCACACCATATCCACTAGATAGAGAAGTGGAATATCAACCCTCATTCTTCAACATTTTGATTTCCAAAAAAAGGTATCCACATTCCAAAACAACACTCAAGCCTTAGGTTTTTTGAGTTTCATAGCAAACCACCTCACAACACCATCACACCTTATGACCATCTAGCGACCCACAACTCCCATTCAACAACCAGGCCTTGTAGCACCGATTATTCAACCTAGTCTCATGGACATTTAGGGTGCACAAACTGACATCATAAGCAGTTTGAGAAACTTTATATTTAAGAAAAATGAAACACCCCGTCAGTTTCTCACTGCATCAATCATCTTAAACGAAGAGGAAGAAAAAGAAAACATAGCAATCGAAAGACCCTTATTACCACCTCTTGCATGGCCATAAGTATGATCCTCTTGGAAATATAAACTGAGTGACCTTATGATAGGGTATTGAGCACCATAACGTCCCCAAAACATGTTGATATATTACCCAAATTACTCTTATCAAGGGTCACAACATTAAATAGGGCAACAACATCAAGGGTTTCAAAATCACCATCAAGGAATAAATCCAGAACATCAAATTTCCTTGGATAAAATTGAGAGAGATCTTGAGGAAATTAAACGAAATTGAAATCCAAAGTATCGCCAATGACATGCGCAACGTCATAACATTACATATCCACAACAAACAAACATTATTCCACAAACACCTCAATATCTACATCAACAACACTTCCAATATCCACAGTATCAAGAAGTTTCACAACACCAAGGTGTACCTCAAATGCAACACCAAAGTGTACCTCAAATGCAATATCAAAATGTACCTCAATTGCAGTATCAAGGAGTTTAGCAAAATCAAGAGCAAAACAATCAAGAAAAGCCACAAAGGAAAGATTACCAACTAGAAAGGAAATTCACCCCTTTGGGAGAAACTTTAGAGGTAATCATGCACGAACCAGTACAACAGGAACTTATCAAGATCAATGACAGTCCAATTTATGGTGAAACAAACTTTAAACTCCCTTGGTATAACAAGTACGAACAATGTGAGTTCCACAAAATCAAGGGTAACCTAACAAACAAGTGTGCTACACTCAACAACCTCATCCAAGACCTCATTGATCAAGGAGAAATAGCTATTAAAGGTTCATCTATCGATGACAACAATGACAATGTCTCAACCTCAAAAGTTGAAAACAATAATCAAGAGCTATCTATCACTGATCACATTGATAATGTCTCTACATCATATAGTGAGCGAGAGGACATACATCAATAATTTATTCCCAAGCATGATCAAACTCAATCACCCAAGGCTAGCAATGATTCAGTCCAAAATATATTGACATCATCCAACGTCATGACAATACATATTGATGATCAAGAGACTCCTAAGCCAATAGTTACACCCAATGCAGAAAATCTAAGCCAAGAGCTATCACCTATATGCCCACAATTTGTAGAAATCCAAGGATCTTTTATAGGTAATCCTTTCTTTGAAATTGATCCATGTCAAGAAAGTGATCCAAATCATATCAAAGATGATACCACACAGAGTCAAGATCAAGAATCCCTATCATCAAAATACTACAATGACTTGGTAGATATCTTCCAAGACATCCAAAGCTTTCCAAAAAAACACATCCATATGCAAAGCACACATACATCTACCCATGAGATGCTTACTCCTAATGGACATGTAGATGATCTTCATCCAAAGCAAGAGTCTCAGACTCTTGATATCATTACCATGGAACAAGAATCACCTACTCTTCACATTTGTACACATGATCAAAGCACATAATCAATAGACATATCTGAAATTGATCAAGAAGAAGCATTAAGATCATAAACATCCTCCAGGCAGGTTGAAGACATCAAGCATGAAAATATGGAGCAGAGTATCATAAAATCAACAAAGATAATGGAAAATCCTAAGCAACAGAGCATTAGGTATACAACAGTCAAAGAAGCACCAATATATTTTGAAGGGCCATCAGAATCTGATATTTCACAAGATCAAGTTGAAAATACCAATCAAGAAGTTGTTCCACATATGGAGGATTCTACCAATGAAAAAGCTATCACATTTGAAGATCCACAATAGAGCAAAGAAGGATTAGCATCTTGTTTCCAAGGTAAAACATATCCTATGGAAAATACAAATTTTCAACAGATGCATTATCAAGACAAAAGATTAGGCCTACATGAACAAGGTATATTATCACCAGTGCAAATTATTGGCAATCCTAAGCATCAAGGTCTTGGTTATTCAACAAGTAAAGGATATAAACATATTGGTGATACCTCTATTATACTAGGGGAAACTTTATCTAATGCAAGCATCAACATAGAGAGCATGAAGAGTCCTCATGATGAAATTGCTACCAATGCTACAACTAGCCATATCATGAATCATCATCCATGTATTTTTCCACCCTCTCATTAGGACCAACAACAAGAGGAAAAGCTATACCTAAAACAAAACAAGTCATTGAAGTACAAGAATTAGCAAAAAAAAATGGACAGGAAAGATTCAAATGGATACAAAAGAAAAAGCAAGAGAATCATCCCTATCAAACTCCATTAGTCAAAGAAACTATGGGGAAAAATCAAAAAGGGAAGTTAATCCATCAAAAAATTCCAGCAATGCAAAAGAAAGCTTCAAGAGTGACCTACAAGGTATACCAAGATGTTGGTCCCAATTGAATCTCCATATCCACCAATCATTGCTCATCATCCCAATTTTGGAGAGTCAGAGGTTCCAAACTATCAACCAATACATCCAAATATCATATCCCTTAACGCATTTCGCCATCCAAGATATCCAGATCTCACATTGACCATGTGTTGGCAACAACTCCTTATCATAAGGATTCTAAGGGCACTTTATCACGATGTGTGCATCAAGGTAAAGTTAACTCTGGTATCGACAAGGAAGATAAGAATTATCAAGGGTTACATACAAGTGCCCATATCCTAGCAAAACAACTCCTCCAAGCAGGATATTGTTGGCACATCATGATAGCAACAACAACCATATCATCACTAGTAGCATCTACATCAGCACCATCAGTTAGTTCAACATGAGCAGAAAATTGCCACCATAATGAAAACATGAAAAACAGTTATTTTGTGTGACATCAAAAATCAATAAAAAACAAAAAAATCAAGAAAATAGTAAAAAAAATCCTCTAGTGAAAACCACTATGGTGGCGCTTTGGACAAGTACCATGATGAAAACTTGGAAAACAAGTGTCATGTGTAGAATCGATCATCTACATGCACCATTTCAGGTGGAAGTATCTCAACATATCCATAATAAATCCAATCCATTTTTTTTATCCCAATCCAATGTATCTTGATCTTGACAAATGTTTGGTGTACACTTTACACTTTGCTTATGGAAAACATCTTGACATGGGTCACTATCATTGATCCTATCCTATCCAACATTATCTAAGCCATGAGGCATTGTACGAAGGGGCATACTCTATCCAAACATGTTATCCTATCACAAGATAATCTATCATTTCTAGACACTGGGGGCAAGTCCTTACATCTTGCTTTAGAATAAATCTTGATTTATACCTTCTAGCTCACATTGTGATCTAGGCATTGTCCAGACAATAAGGTGTGCCACATGGTACCCTTCCTAATTCGTCCCAACAACAAGGTGTACCACCAACTCACTACCAAGGTAACCTTCAAAGATACCAACAAAGTGGATTATTCCTTCACTTGAAAAATCTAAGATATCAACAATTGCTTGAACCCCACAGCTAGTTCAAGTAAGCTTTTCTGCATCATATCCTCTAGAAAAATAAAGTGAAATATCAATCCAAGTTGTCAACATCTTACACCCCAGGCAAGAGGGTAAAAACCCAAAAAAATAAAAAACATCGAACATTGAAAACAAAACAACATTGTTGGGTTATTCCTTCACTCAAAAATTATAAGATATCAACAGTTGCTTGAACCCTACAACTAGTTCAAGCAAGCTTTTCTACAACATTTCCTTTAGAAAATCAAAGTGAAACATCAATCCAAGTTTTCAATATCTTAAACCCTGAGCAAGAGGGTAAAAATCCAAAAAAAATCAAAATAGTCCATCCTAAAAACAAGGTGTACCACCAATGCAATACTAAGGTAACCTTAAAGATACAAACAACATGGATTATTCCTTCACTCATAAATTCTAAGATATCAACAGTTACTTGAACCCTATAGCTAGTTCAAGTAAGTTTTTCCGCAACATATCCTCTAGAAAAACACAGTGAAACATCAATCCAAGTAAAAATTGGAAAAGAGCAAAATTAAAAATTAAAAAAAAAAGCCAAAAACATTTGAAAAAAATCAAAAGAAAACAACATCATTGGGTTATTCCTTCACTCAAACAGTCTAATATATCAACATTTTCTTGAACCTCATAGCTAGTTCAAGTAGATTTCCCACAACATATCCTCTAGACACAAAAGTGGAATATCAATCCAGATTATTGATGTTGTTTACCCAAAAATAATTTATGCTTTGAGTCAAATGGTTGAATTACATGGTCTCTGCATGTACAACGTAGGCAAGGCTTATTAGCCCCCGAGACCTTAGGTCAGTCCCATTAGGTTTCCATCATGCTTTATTTCAACTTAGTCAAAACATACAAAATCCAAAAACATCTGAAAAACAACAAAGCACAAAAACATTTGAAAAAGCTCAAAAATCCTATTTCCGCCATCTCCTATCCACAATAAAGGTTCATCCATAATTAAAAAATTGTCACCTTCACCTCTTTGACAAAACAAACAAACAAACAAAGCAAACATCAAAACCTAGAACCTTCAAGCAAACAATCGCAAAGTTCTAACTATAAACAAATGGAAACAAAGCCAAAGTATCAACTACCTATCTTTTTGACAAGTCCCAATAACATCCTGAGATATGCCTTAATGGATCCATTCCTATGATAGACATGATCAACATCGGATAATAGCCCTACCCCCAAAACAGACATGGCAAGTGATACTGCAACTTTGTCTTTTATCTTTTTTTATAGTCTTATTTTTGTGATTTACATTATTGACTCATTCCTAGGATCTCTCGAGGATGTCCATAAGGATTTAGAGAAGAAGGAATGGGGGAAATTGAGCATCATTTCAATTGTGGATATTTTTGTTATACTACCATGTGAATATTTGTTTTCTTCTATAGTTTTTTTGGAGCATTTTATATTGACATGTTAGGTTCTACCTCTTGTGTTATTGGTTCAACATATTTTAAAGAATATGTCTGGTATGAGCAAGAATACTCCTTGTTTGTAGAGTCGTATAGTACAAAGTCACCTTGGTCATTAATACTCTTGCTAAATCAAACAGGATTGTTCAAAACTGCGAAGCCTCCAAGTAAAGCAAAAGCAACATCATCAACTACTAACAACATCACATTTCTATCTATCATCAAATATTTATTCTAACTAACATCCATCCTGCATAGCAATATCATTAGTACCATATCCGTCATGCATCCACAATGTCATTAATACATATCATGATGATAATAAACCAATAAAAACATCATGTATCATGTATAGACCATACATCCATATCATATGCATACATCACTGTACATAATCATCAATGAAACAAGTGTGATGGGATGATACAAAATAATACATATATGTGAGGCCTCGACTGGGCCAATGAATAAATATACAAAATCATGTCTGCAATATGTCTCTGAACAACGACATAATAAAGATCAAGTACACTACCCAACAAAAAGGAAAACACTTTATAGATCAGGTTGTGGACTACCATCTAGATCTGGCTGTCTAACAAAATGACCACCTACAATCATTTTAACTCACGATGTTAGGGCTTCACTTTGAATGCACAAAATGACACAAAAATGATGAAAAACAAGACTTAGAGTTGCAAACAGGCAAAAGTGAGAAAAACAAGCAAAATCTAGCAATATTTAGCAAATGCAAGGGTTTAAAGCAGATGCTCAGAAAATAGAAAAGAAAATGAAAGAGTTTAAGTCAAGTGCAAATGCATGAATCAAATGCAAGAGTTGAAATCAAGCGCAAGCTTTTAGATCAAGTGCATGAAACAAATGCAAGGTTTTAGGTCAAAGCGGAGGGTTTTGAGGTCAAGTGCGAGCTTCCTGACCTAGAAAATGCAAGCTCACGACACTAATGGAAAATTTAACTATACAAAAACTGAAAACCACCTACACCATTGCAAAGATGAGGAAATTCTACCCCATCATAAAAAAAAAGCACTAAAAAATACATCTGTATGACCAAGATATGGTCATTTGAAGATAAGGAAGATGCTCAAAAAATAGAAAACAAGTGCGAGGTTTTCAGGCAAGTGTGAGATTTGTAGTCAATGGCAAGAAAATAGGGTGAGATTCCTAGTCAAAAGCGATGTTTTTGGTCAAAGGCGAGTTTTTAGGCTCTAGAGCAAGCAAAAGTGAGGTTTTAGGTTAAAGGCGAGCTTTCAGAGCAAGTGCATGAAACAAAAGCGAGGTTTTAAGTCAAAAGTGAGGTTTCATGTCAAGGGCGAGGGTTTTTAGGTCAAGTGTGAGGTTCTAACCTAGCAAATGCAAGGAAAATGATGTAGATGCTCATAAATCACAAAACTTCACTTTTGACTAGGGAAACTTAGTACATGCATAACGAGAATGAAACAAGACAAAAGCAAAAAGCAAGAAGGTACATACCGGGCCATCGATGCCTGAAGGTCGTCTAACCTCCCGAACAAGCTCGAAACAATGTGGGGCTTCATCAAATCTTGACATTGCTCCTTGAAAACTAATAGAATGGGAAATCCAGAGACAAAAATTATCAAAAGGATCAAAGCACAAATGAGCTAACTAAAGGAAAATTTGCCTATATTAAACCTCGAGAAACCCTAATTTCACATAGGGAACCTTCCTACTTTCAAATTAGAAGCTCTTAGAAATATTGGAATGAGAAACGAAGGACCTATAGATCTAATTCTTCAACCTAAACACATTGGAACTGGGATAGAATAGAGTCGTGAGCCTAAACTCAAAACTTGAAATTTTTGGCCAACCTCTCGAGGGGGCAGCACAAAGTCCTACCATCATTCCACAAAATACCGGGGCATACATTTTTTTCAAAAAAACTTGATCTTAAAAACAAATCAAACAATACTTTGTATCAAAGAGGGGCAAAATGTAGACATGTAAAATTGACTTAACACTTATCACAACTCATAATCAACTCAAAATGTCTTGAAACAACTTGGAATCAACCCAAAATGTCTTGGAACATCTCAAAATCAACTCAAAATGTCTTGGAACATCTCAGAATCAACTCAGAATGTCTCGAAACATCTCAGAATCAACTCAAAATATCTCGAAACAACTCATAATCAACTCAAAACTTTTTGGAACATCTCAGAATCAACTCGAAATGTCTTGAAACATCTCAGAATCAACTTGGAATGTCTTGAAACAACTCAGAATGAACCTGAAACATTTTAGAACATCTCATAATCAACTTAGAACGTCTCAAAACATCTCATAACCAACTCAAAATGTCTCAAAACATCTCAGAATCAACTCAGAATGTCTTGAAACATCTCAAAATCAACCCAAAACGTCTCAGAACATCTCGAAATCAACTCAGAACATCTTAGAATCATCCCATGATCATCAAATAGTATCAAACAACATCTAAAACCCTAATTCTACTATTAATTGAATAATACAACGTTATTTGATTAATTCACGATCCATCATTTTGACCAATTAAATAAATTAAATTTATTTATTTAAGTCTTAATCTCACTTTATTTCATCTGGATTAATTAAATAATACCAATTATTTGATTACGTCGCTAAATCACCTTATTCCCCTAAGTTAATTAAATTATTAAATCATAATAATTTAATTATGACACTTTCCCTCCAAAATTTGAATAATTAAATCAAACTATTCAAATCATTTATCAATAAATCTAGCACAAAAAGGAATTAATTAATTAAATTAATTAATTAATATTCCTCACCCACTTTCTGATTGAGAAAATCATGGGTTGCTAACTAAGCAATCTAATTTTGCTAACTAATCAATCTATTTCCTAACTAAAATCAATCAAATCTTGACTGATCAATTTAAACATTGACTAGCCAATCTATTCTTCAATCACCCAAATTGTGCAATCAACTTTGCACAATCTTCACATGTCTAAATCCTCTCAACACATTTGGACCGTTGATCTGGATATTCTCCAACGTGATCCTGATCGTTGATTCAAAATCTCATTTCCTATATAACAAACCTCTCTCCTCACAAATATGTATCAAAGAATCAACGTACTTTTACAACAAAGTGCTCTCACAATCACCATTAATAGAGCTTCAACCTTTTTCAATCAACCAAGCATCATTCATCTAGATTTTTCACATGAACTTTGGAGGCTTCAGGTTGACAAGAACAATCCAACATCAATTGAATACACTCCACTACGGAACGGTAACACTTTGTTTATTGCTTTCATTCATTTTGGTAATCATAGGTTTCTTAATGTATGTTCAATTAGCTTAGTTTCATTTCGTATGTGTAGGATAGGATTTTAGATTTTCTGTGTTTGATCTTAGTTTAGATTTCCTAATTTCAATTGCAGTTTGATCTTCATTATTCGTCTAACATTCTTCCACCTCATACAATATATATTCTATTTTTATGGATCTTCAATGAGTAAACATATGTGTGAAACCTAGGATCAAACCCATGTTTGCACAACATCTAGCTACAACATTATAAAACTTGGTTGATAATTATATGGGAAAATACCTCCATCATAGAAGTAATCTAAGGAAATAGTCAGTCTATTCATACAATAAAAAATATTCATAAACTAATGTTCTTGCATATGTGATGAATCAAAAATATTAACCCCCTTACTTGTCATCCTATTACCCTAAACCATAAATTGATGTCTTAAGGGGTCCTAATATGACATTTGTTAAGGGGATCAAAGAAGTTCTCAAAATTTGGTGAAGTTTCCCAAGGCAACCAAATTTAACAATAATAAGATCGTGCAAGATTATAATATGAATGATATTTCATGAGAGGTTGGTCTGTGACACCCCTCTGATTTGTTATGTTTTCTTTAACAACTCAGGTACTTTGTTAGACCTTATTTTATGTTATTGTTATTCTATCGCTGACAGTGGAGTGATGGTAGACTATATGGATGTGATGATACATTATATGCATGATGATTATGTTTGACATGCTTTATATTTGCATAGATGCTTAGTTGAGATGAAATTGCTATATATGCTCATTGTAGTTTAATTGATATATTATCTCGTCAATTGATGTGACATTGTACTGGTGAAGAGAACGGTATTGCATCACTCGCTTGCGAGTGCCCTGTGATTTCAGCGATTCTCTCTTCACGGTGTGTATGAATTATTATATAGATACATGTACGACATTTTCTTTGTTTGTAGATTTGCAAGTACAAGAGAACGGCTTCACCTGGTTTCACAGGTTTGAACGTGTCCACTACTCAACAGTAATGTTGATTGGGAGATAGTAATGGGTTAACCTTGTCAAACCTTTACCCTAGTACAGTGTGTCGTCAGTTTGAGTATTGGTCGTGTTCTTTATCCATGTTGGTCTTGGTATTTTATTTATCGTGCAAGTTTAATTGTGAGGATTAAATTATATGTTGTGATTAAGTATTTAATTAATATGGAGACTTTATAATAAATAAATTAATTTAAGTTATTATAAAGTAATTTTAATTATTAGATTAAATGTGGATATAAATAAATAAGTGATTTAAATGTGATTTGAATTAAAGAAATTATTTTTAATTTTAAATGCATATATTGAGAAGAGATCTTAGAAATATCTGGGTTGTTAAAGAAAAAAAGCTATTTGTTGTGTTAACTGGAAGTTAGAAGGTTTTGTTTTCTAATTGTCTTAAAATTAATTTTTGGAGAGATTGATTGAAATGGTGAGAAAAGAGGAAGTTGTTTTCACGGAAAAAAAAGAGAGGTTTTTGGAAATAGTAGAATTGTTTTGAGGTTTGAGGAAATTGTTGATCTTGGAAGCTCTCTAATAATTTTAGGAATCTAGTTTGTTGTATTCTTGGTTGTGGATTATTTTTGTTCTCTGGGAAGTGGCAATTCTTATGGAGGAAGCTTTGGAAAATTGAAGAGTAAAGGGAAGCTCAACATCAATCTCTGAATCATAACAAGTTCTTTGCTGCTTTGTGAATTTTAATTTGAAAGAGATATATAATTTTATTGTATTGTAAATTAGAAAAGATTAGAAGAGGAATTCTTTTATTTTAGAAGCTTTTGTTTGGGAAAGAGATTGTCGTGAATGTTGAGCCTCTGTAGAAAAAAATTTAGATCCTCTATGTAAATTGATCATTTGAAATAGATTGATACAAAAGGAAATTATAGTGGAATTATAGAACCTCTATTGAATTTAAATCAAAACTTAGAAAACCTCTTCCTCTGAAAATAGAATGTATTCTTCTGTAGAAAATATTAGATGAGTTAGGAAACCTCTGTAAAATATTTCTACATTATTCCTGTAGAAAACTTCAAAGACAATAATTTATCCTCTTGTACGAGATTTGGTTAAAATTTATATATATATATATATAAATATATATTTATATATTTTATTTCTTTACCTTTTGGTAATTTTTTCTATTGAGGAATAGTCTGAGAAAATTGCCATATGCGATTTATATTAATCGCAGAAATTTATCCTCTTGTATGAGATTTGGTTAAAATTTATATATATATATTTATATATTTTATTTCTTTACCTTTTGGTAATTTTTCCTGTTGAGGAATAGTCTGAGAAAATCACCATACGCGATTTATATTAATCGCAGAAATTTATCCTCTTATACGAGATTTGGTTAAATATATATATATATATATATATATATATATATATATATTTATTGGAAAAAATATATATATATTATTTCTTTATACCTTTTGGTAATTTTTCCTGTTGAGGAACAGTCTGAGAAAATTGTCGTATGCGATTTATATTAATCGCAAGAATTTTTTTTAATTTATAAAAAAAAAATTAATGTTATTGGGAGTTGGGGGGAAGCTACCCCCACAATCGTCCCCTTCCACATGGGAGGCGGCAATGAGGGTAGCGCCTAGCGCTGCCTTCACAGGAAGGGCCGGCGTAACCAACACTGTCGGCCCCCATTGTGGGGGTTCGGCTATAACAGCCGTCGGCCATGGTTATCAATAGTTTTTTTTAAATGATTTTATTTAATATATAATATATAATATATATATATATATTATATTGAATTTAAATAGTTATATTTATTTAAATATAATTGGTTTTATATATATTTAATTAAATAGTTTTTTAAAAATATGTATGCACATGTGGTAACTAAATTTGAAATGATTTTCTTTTAAAAGTATAAATGATTTTATAATTAAATAATATATATTTATATGTATATATAATTATATTAATTATATATATACATATTAAATATATTTATTTAATGTCTAATAATTACGATAGGTGCATGCAAGCATGAGTAGTTAACTAGAAATGATTAATTGTTTTAATTGTGAAATTGAGTTATTTGATATGTGTAGTTGTGAAACTATAGGTTAAACATTTAGTTATATTTGGTTGTTTGTTATTAATTAGAATTATGCTTTAATGAGGTATTTTAAATATCAGATATTGATCTATTAGATTTAGGAAATCCAAATGGTAGTGATTTTAATTACATGAGATTGTTTATTTTAAATTGCAAGTATTTCTATAATTGGGTTTTGTGAGGGATATATGTTGTAAAGAAAATATAAGTCTTCCAAATTGTAATTATGAAAGTGTTTTCGTTTATGTTATTCGCCCATGAGATTTCCTTGGGTAGTGCACGTAGTTGGATTCAGTGTTGGACATCTATAGGGATGTGTTATCTCTTGTGTTATGTTATTATCAGTTTGTGTACTGTCTACCCTTGGGTTGTAGAATGAGTTATTGTGTTGTCGATAAGGGAGTGGCTTTCAACGGGGGTTGGGATACAAAGTGGTCCTAGGATAACTCGTGTGGAAGTCAGTTTAATCAGTGGAAATTAAATAACCTATATTAGGGGAAAGGGTAGTTAAAACATTTAACTTGATATTTAGCCTCGCTCATTGGCTCAAGGGCTTGTGTTAGACTTGAGATGAGTTGGGAAGGCTTGGAATGACAAGATCATTATCTTGTCTTCTTGAAAGATAATCGATTCCGCACTAGTGTGCATGTGGGGCTGAAGTTCGTGAGAGGTTACCAGGATAACCCAAGATGGGTGTCGGGACCTAGGAAGATCTCCATAGGATAACCAATGCAACCTTTGTGATGACACTCCTCCTATGACAATAGTCAGTTTGTATTGTACAGTAGTTGTTCTTGATTCAATGATTCTGGAAGCAATGTAACCTTATGTTTGTATTTATTGGTGCAGTGTTGTTTTGTACATTGCCTGTGTCTAGAGGTAGTAGGTTTGTCTTGGTTACCTTTTACTATCTCCTAGTCCTACGGGTACCACATGGATGAGTGGCGTGCACCTTACACTATTGGGCTTTCTCTTCATGTTTGTGATGGTGGGGTCTTCTAGTTTGAGGAGCTCATGTGTTTCTATGGATTTGTACTTCTCTTATATTCATTGTAACAGTGGGACACTTTGTATCGTATTCCTTATTTGTAATCAAGGTGGATTCCTTGTGTTGTAATTGTAACATTATGTATGATCTATTCATCGTTGGATTAAATGGTATATATTGTTTATATGGTGTTGTATCTGTAGAAATATGTTCATTACATTTCCATGTTTAATTTGTTATGCAATGGGTTAATGCTTGATGTATGTTGTTATCATGGGTTAATTTCATATGCTATGTTTTAGAATAATTTTGTTAGTTTTTAAATTCACATGTAGAAGCGTTGCATGTCCTAGAGGATGTATGTGTTAGAGTAGTTTACTTCACTCGTCATTGTTACTCTTTTTAAGGAAAAAAATAGTTGTGCTTCCGCAGTGTTCCATCGTCCTCTAGGTTGCGGGATGGGATTTTACATGGTCATTTGAAACAAGAGCTATCTCAATCAACTATTCCACAAGAAAATGTTGTTCACTAACTTGCAAGTCCATTATTCAAAGGGCCACTCAAACTCCACCCTAAACCCTAAACCCTAAAGCATTCATTTTGTCCTAGGACCTTAAATTGAAATTTGGTTGACTTGGTCAACTCCACCAAATTTTATTCCCTTAAGCCATTTAATTTTGTCCTAGGACCTTACTACATAGATCCCCTTAAGCCATCCTATTACCCTAAACCCTAAACTCTAAACTCTAAACCCTAAACCCTAAAGCCATCATTTTGTCCTAGAACCTTAATGAAATTGGTTGCCTTGGGAAAATTCACCAAATTTTATTCACTTAAGCCATGTCATTTTGTCCTAGGACCTTGCTATATAGATCCCCTTAATCCATCCTATTACCCTAAGCCCTAAACTCTAAACCGTAAACCCTAAAGCATTCACTTTTTCCTAGGACCTTGATGAAATTTGGTTGCCTTGGGAAACTTCACCAAAATTTATTCCCTTAAGCCATGTCATTTTGTATACATAGATCCCTTAAGCCATCCTATATTAATACATAGATCCCCTTAAACCATCATATATTAATAGTTAATTGTTTTTTCATTCAAGTAACATGCCTTAGACATAAATGAGGCTTACACATTTTATCATTTGTATTCAATTAGGTTATTTATATTGAATGGTTTAAGGGTATTTCCTAAACATGTATCTTACATTTTGAAATTAAAAATCTAATCCAGGTTCACTTATATCTCAAAGATCATGGATCAATTCAATAATATCCATAATCCACCTCCACGCCCTCCATCTCCACCACCTTCACCTCCACCTCCACCCACTCCACCTCATAACCCACACCTCCACTACCTGAAACCGTTGGTGCTTGCTTGCAAGCATGGATTGATTCCAATGTTAGATCCATTCAGGATCAAATCAACATTATTTAGAATGAAGAATGTATCACACCACCTTTGAGGCGTTTTGCATCTACAATGCAAAATGTTGTTGATGTTGTTAGGTCTATGGATGGGGTCTTAGATGAGCATCAACAATGGCTAGAGGAGAGGAGAAAGTTTGATTCTGAAAAGGAAAACACAAATAAATGAAGAGATGCAGTAGAGAGCTGCAACACTTCATAAATTAAGACACTGATCTTATAGTTATGAATTTATGAATTTGGTTGGATGGATATTTTTTGTGATGAATTTGTGAATTTGGCTTGATGGATATTTTTAGTGATGAATTTATGAATTTGGTTAGATGGATATTTTTAGTGATGAATTTATGAATTTGGTTGGATGAATATTTTTAGTGATGAATTTATGAATTTGGTTGGATGGACATTTTTAGTGATTAATTTATGAATTTGGTTGGATGGATATTTTTTAGTGTTGAATTTATGAATATAATAAAGTTTATAATGATGAATTTATAAAAGTATATTTTATGACTAGACTATCATAATTTTTCCTATTGAAAAAATGTAATTTATATGCGTTAGACATAAATGAGCTTTTTGTGAATGTTTCAAGTTTATTTTTTAGTATGTACATGTATTAAAATTACATAGTTCTAGATATTAAATTTTGAAATTTGTATGTACACATAGTTTAGTTGAATGATGTATGCATGCATTATGCATCGTATTGTTTATTTTAAATGTATGTACATCTTAAATTTTGAAATTCGTATGCACATGCTCAAGTTGAATCAATGTATGTATGTGTATGTATATGTATGCACATCCTATTTAAACAAATTTGCATGTACATTTAAAATTTAACTATTTCTTGTAAAATTTTGTAAGTTTGTATGTTAATTTTGTATAATTTAATGTAGGTGAACACTTATATAGATATCATGGATCAATTTGAAATCGATGATATCATTAATCCACCACCTCAAAAACCTCCACCTCGACCCCCTCCCCCTCCACTCCCTCCACCTCCCCCTCGACCCCCTCCACCTCATATCCCACCCCCACCACCTGTTGGATTAGATGAGGCTCGCTTGCGAGCATGTATCAATGAAAATGTGGCATCCATTCAAAACCAAATCAATGCTACAAAAAATGAAGCATTGATTGTACCACATGTGAGACATTTTGCATCTGTGATGCAAAACATTGTCGATGCCATTAGGTCTATTGATTCTAACTTAGATAGGCATCAACGAGATAGAGAGGAGATGAGACAATTTTATGCAAATGGTCTCTCATATAAACAAATTTTAGACCTAAAAATTGTTGGGAATAGGATGCCATTTAATTGCAATCCTAAACATATTTCATGTATCTCCTAAGTCCTTGAAAAGTGTTCCCCAACACTAGGATTAGAAAGAGATTAAATTTGAATGAAATGAACATATAAATTGAAATTTGTAATTAATTCTAAATGATAGGAACATGTGGGGACACACAAGAAGAGCTCCTACAAAATAGGAGCACATGGGGCACCTACACAAAAGGTGGAACTCAGCTTGAGTTAAGTTAACTATTTGGAAAGATAACACTTCAGTAATGCATGTAAAGATCCTAGAAGTTAGGAATTGATGTTTACATGCATGGAGTTCAGTTCAGTTCAGTTCAGTTTAGTTCAATTCAGTTCAATTATGGTTTAGTTATCTTCAGTTGCATGTAGTTAGTTTTAGTTGAATGCTAGTTGAATTCAATTGACTTGGAATGCATGACTAATGACTTGAGTTGTATGACAAATAATAGGTGATACATTCAATTAAGTGGGGATGATCAATCATGCATCTTGTTTGCATGAATTGATGGAGGGATATGTTTCAATTAACAGAGATTGACTTGGACCCACCTTGGGCACCCAAGTTGGCATCTTGGAGTTAACACTTTTGCATGAGAATATATTTTATAAGGCTAAGTTAAGTGGGCCCATTCTTGGGTGCCAACTTTAAGGAGAAGCTTACAAGATATCTTCCTAATCAATGTTGAGTTAGGAATTCAATTTTGGATGCCCAAATTGATGAAGGACTTGGTTTGACATTGTTTTTCACGGAAGAAATCTACTTGCAAAGAATAGGCGAAGGTTTTGTGAGATAAGCTTTGTGCTTTGTAATTGTAAACTTGTGCTTTGTAATTGTAAACTTTTTGGAGTTTACAAGGCTCATTATTGTCTATAAATTGCAACAAGTTGAAGAGAGTTTTATCAGATTCTATTGCAGGTTGTGAAGAAGAATTGTTGAAGGCAAAAGAAGCATTTCAAGCAAGGATTGATAAAGAATTATTGTAATCTTGTTCTAAGGTTAAATAATAAAAGCACTATTGATTATGGTGGTGGATTTTTTTCCCTAAAGGGTTTCTCCACGATATATGTTGTGTCACTTCTATCTTCTGGTCTTATTCTTCTACAATCTTCTATCTACTTCTACAAATGGTAAAATGAATCTAAAAAAAATCATATACAAAGAAACTGTAACAAAGAACACTTAATTAGATCTAAAATCTCATAGTTTTACGAAGTATTAAGCTACATAATTACCTCCATTTTCAACATTTGGTATTAGAGCTAACAATTGGGGTAGAGTTTGGGACGCCTTTCTCTTAAAAGTTTGAAGGTTTTTTGGCTATAGTGGGATCTTTTACTATTGTGTTATTGTTGATTTTGAAAAATAAGTTTGTTACAATAAGTTTTAATTCTTGTTTAGATATTGAAAGATTCAATGGATCTAATTATGAGATGCAAAAACTAAAAATGAAGGATATCCTTGAAGAGAGAGATCAGTGGTTAGTTTTTGGTAATGAGACAAAATCACCTTCAATGATGTCAGATGAGGATTGGGCTAAGCTTGATAAGAAGGCAAGAGGGACCTTAAGATTATGTTTTTTTGATGTTGTTCTCTTGAATGTTTCAAATGAAACTACCACATATAAGTTGTGGAAGGGAATAGGTGATATCTATCAAACCAAAAGTTTTACTAATAAGTTGTGTCTTAAAAGAAAGTTGTATTCTTTAAAGCTGAAAGATGGTGATTCTGTTGCAAATCATTGGAATTCTTTTAATTTGATTATAAGTCAGTTAGCATTTGTAGATGTAAAGCTAGAAGATGAAGGTAAATGCATTTTATTCCTTTGTTCTTTACCAGAATCTTGGGAAAATCTAATTGTAGCTATCAGTGGTAGTGGTGCAGATCCGAAGATAGACGATATAATTCCTACTCTCTTATCAAAGGAGATGAGGAGGAAGTCTAAAATGGAAATCCAAGATGCCTTGTTTGTAAAAGGTAAGCCTAAGAAAAAGGAACCTAAGAGAGACAAGAAGGGGAAGGGTAAGTCAAAAGGATGGAGTAAAGTAAAGTTTTGGAACTGTGGGAAACTGGGACATGTGAAGAAGGATTGTAAGAACAAGAAAAAGAGTTTTGATTCTTCTACAGAAGAATCCTCGGATGAAAGTAATCATGCATTGATCATTTCATGTAAAAATGTTAGTGATGAATCTTTGCTTGATGTTAAAGAGTGATCTTCATGAAGAGGATGGCAGTCATGATGCCATGTGTAGCTCGTACCACGGTTTAGTGGGAGTTGTTGGCAGTGACGTGGATGCATAATTGGTAAGGTTATCCTCATGTAATTGGAGAGATATGTTTTTTCTTGGTTTAGAGTGTTTACTATTATGCCATGGTTTACTCTTGATACATGTTTAGAGTTTGGCATGGTACTTGTTCTCTTGAGACTAGGATGTTTATGTATGTTATGATGCATGTGATCTCCTTGGAGGAGATGGTTAGATCATGTTGTCATGTTTATGTTCCCGATTCATGATTGGAGCTTTGACATTGATCTTGTGTAGTTCTTTTATGTATCAGGTACATTAATCATTTGCTTGATTAATTCATGATAGTGCTATGTTGCATTTGGAGTTTGGCATTGATTGGTTGGTTATAGGCCCTCGTGGATACTTGGAGAAATAGGTGAGGCTTGAGTTCTCTTATGGTAAGAGATATATGTTGAAATGGTTAATTGTAAGAAAATATTTTTCAATAGTAAAGACCGAGAAGCCTACACCTTGGTTGGATGTGAGTTCAACACACTCGATAGTTTCACATGCCTCCAAAGAGGCAGTTTGGTTACAAAGACTTGGGAAAGGTATTGGTTTTAATTGAAAGTAAGTTAAACTTGAATGTGATAGTCAGAGTGCTATTTGCTTAGCCAAAAATTCTATGTATCATGCTCGTACTAAGCATGTTGATGTTCAGTATCACTTTGTGTGAGAAATGGTTGAGAGTGGGAAGGTATTAATTGAGAAAGTTGACACTTTAATTAATGCTACAAATTATCTTACGAAACTAGTTCCTACAGATAAGTTCTCTTGGTTTTGAGTATTAATCATTTGCTTGGAGCTTTATGATTATGTAGGTTGCATTTGAAGTTGGCATGGATTGATTAGTTGGTGCAGGAAGGCCATTGGCCTTGAGTCCTATACTTGATTTATAATAATGATTCCTTGTTTAGAATAATTGCAATGTATAATGTCAAGTGGGAGAATGTTGGGAATAAGATTCCATTTAATTGCAATCCTAAACATATTTCATGTATCTCCTAAGTCCTTGGAAAGTGTTCCCAAACACTAGGATTAGAAAGAGAATGAATTTGAATGAAATGAACATGTAAATTGAAATTTGTAATTAATTCTAAATGATAGGAACATGTAGGGATGCCCAAGAAGAGCTCCTACAAAATGGGAGCACATGGGGCATCCACACGGAATTGATATTTACATGCATGGAGTTTAGTTTAGTTCAGTTCAGTTATGGTTCAGTTATCTTCAGTTGCATGTAGTTAGTTTCAGTTGAATGCTAGTTGACTTCAATTGACTTGGAATGCATGACTAATGACTTGAGTTGTATGACAGATAATAGGTGATACATTCAATTAAGTGGAGATGATCAATCATGCATCCTATTTGCATGAATTGATGGAGAGATATGTTTCAATTAACAGAGATTGACTTGGACCCACCTTGGGCACCCAAGTTGGCATCTTGGAGTTAACACTTTTGCATGAGAAGATATTTTATAAGGCTAAGTTAAGTTGGCCCATTCTTGGACGCCAACTTTGAGGAGAAGCTTACAAGATAACTTCGTAATCAACATTGAGTTAGGACTTCAATTTTGGATGCCCAAATTGATGAAGGACTTGGTTTGACATTGTTTTTCACGGAAGAAATATACTTGCAAAGAATAGGCATAGGTTTTGTGAGATAAGCTTTGTGCTTTGTAATTGTAAACTTTTTGGAGTTTACAAGGATTATTGTCTATAAATTGCAACAAGTTGAAGAGAGTTTTATCAGATTTTACTGCAGGTTGTGAAGAAGAATTGTTGAAGGAAAAAGAAGCATCTCAAGCAAGGATTGATAAAGAATTATTGTAATCTTGTTCTAAGGTTAAATAATACAAGCACTATTGATTCTGGTGGTAAAGGTTTTTACCAAAAGGGTTTTTCCATGGTATATGTTGTGTCACTTCTATCTTCTAGTCTTATTCTTCTACATTCTTTTGTCTACTTCTACAAATGGTAAAATGAATCTAAGCAAATAATCATAGACAAAGAAATTGTAACTAAGAACACTTAATTAGATCTGCAATCTCATAGTTTTATGAAGTATTAAGCTACATAATTACCTCCATTTTCAACAAGAATAACAAAAGCCCATCGAGAAGCTTATTTTATCAACCCTAATACTCACCAACCCATTCCTACAACTAAATCTAGAATATCCATGAGGTGGTGTATACATCCATAGATGAGTGCACATTTTTGGGATCGATGGTGGATGGTATTTGACAATCCACCACATGCTAATCTGGAGGTCCCATTATATTTTTTGAGGAAATTATTTGTAGAGTTTGTTTTGGGGCAAAAGCCAAATTATTTTGATTTTAAATCATTTTAGAGTGTTGGTGGCGGCATGCCACAATAGAGGTTAGGGGAAAGGGTTGATCCCCAATGCCCTGTGCATGCACAACCCCTTGTTGCTCCTCTTGTTCTTGTCATTCCCACACCTGTGCATCAACATGCAGTGATATCCACATTAGGATACTTGAGTACGCTTGCAGGAGACCTTGATCAACATGCTTTTGCAATAGCGACTAGGGAGCCTAGAGACCATGATGATGGAGGAACATTCTACAGAGTTGGTCTTAGTACCACTCCATGAGTGTCGACACCACATGTATGTACTAGTTTCCATTCGCTATGCTATGGACCTAATCAGGCCAGACCCAGTTCAGGTGGATGTGGAGATTTTGGTGGATCATCTGGTCACCTCAGTTCATTCATAGAATTTATTACTATAGAGCATCACCCTAAGGACAGTGTGACATAGGTATAAATATGCATCTACATGTTGAATTTATAAGAATTTTAATGAACATATATATATATATAATTGCAATACATTTTAACAATCAAACTATTTGGTGTAGATGACAGTAATGATAGGGCAATCATCTGCACCTCGTGTATATATGTTAACACCAGTTGAATTCGACAACCCTCATGGGGTATTTTGATTTCAATTTTTTAAATTATATATGAAATAATTCTCTAACTTGACTTTTTAATTTATAATTCAATCATGAAAATATGTTTTAAATATTTATGTTGGTTCAGGGGACTCAATCAACTTCCACGTCGATTCCACTCGAGGGGTTTTCGAGCATTCATCCGTTGTCAAGCGTCTTAGATAAGGGGCAAGTACATTTATATTGTAAATTATTTAACTTACATTATTATAACTTTAAAATTATGAAAAATTTGAATTCACTATATATCAAATGTGCATGTACACTTGTAAATATTATAAGTGAACTAAATGTCTATATGTATGTCTAAGTTGACATGACAATGAGAATGGGAATTGGAAAAACATTAGATGTGGTAGCTACTCACGAGGCATCTAAATTTTAGGTTGTTTAAAAAAGTTTCTACACAAAATGTGCAAACTTGAATAGATATTTTAACCTAATTCAAGCATACATGCTTTAAATTTGACCTTGTAGGACTTTGTTACTGCCACTTTCTGCCTTGAATCAATCAAGTTACACCTCAAGGAGGACATGCAGAGCAACCAAATATCATGGTAATTAAATTTTTTAATTATATTTAAAGTCAATTACAAATTATACATTATGAATAACTTTTAAATTAAATTTAAAATTGAATATATATATGAGTTCATACATGTTAAATTCTTTTTCTTTTATAGCACGAGACACATCTTGTAGCTGAGCATGTACAAATAGGTCTCAAAATAGAGGGTGCACAACCTCTTATGGTACAATTTAAATATGACAAATTATAAATTAAGTTGAATTAAATCATTTTTAATTGTAGACTTTCATCTAATTTCAACATTCTTTCTCTTGTATATGTAGATTGATTCAGAGCATTTAGAGGTTGGTCTAGGTGCACTAGAGCATCCAAAGCCATATACCATGGTAACTTAATTTTATGATGAATTATAAATTAAATTATCATTAAATTATTTTTATTCATCTTACATCTGATTTCATCTTTCTCTTGTACAGAGTGGTTCAGGTCATCCGCGTAGTCCACATGGTGTGAAGAGGTCTCTTAATTATAGAGATGATATGAGTTAGACATGATTTCATGGGTTGTATTTGATTATTTCATGGACTTAATATTTTTTTTCATGGACTTTATTTCATGGCTTGTACTCTGATGGAATTAATATATATTGGTTTTATGGACTTAATATATTATAAATAATGTACTTTACTATTGTTTAATTTTAAATACAAATATGAAATCAAAGTTGAAATTAATAAGACATTTCAATATTTGTACTTTACAAATTTAGTGATCCATACATGATATACATGATATACATTCAATAATTAGTGATAATTAGTTAATGTTCACTTATTTAATTCATGTCCTAATAGGATGTCTTAAGGGGTCCTAATACACAGGTTAGTTAATAAAATAAGAAAATAAATCATAATCTACAAACAAAAGCAATCCGTTTATATACCACAAAGGGTGAAATTTTAAGAAATAAACAATACCATACAAGATTAGAGAACAAAAGCATTAATAAATTCTATAAACTAAACATAAATACCAATCAAAATGCAATGAGTTTTTCCAAAAAAAATGTTCTATAAGTATACACCATATTTCCTAGTTCTTTTACAACATAAAATTAAAGAACAATCATACAACTTAATTATCCAAAAAATAGGCTAAAGTTTTGAAATTAAATCATGTACTCTTGTATTTACAAATAATGCAAAGTGCTAGAGAAAACTTAAGAACAAAAAATTCCTCTTGACCTCATGTTCCACAAACACTAATTTATAAGTTGTCAAAACAAATAATAGCATCCAACAAAAATACTGCAACCTTCTTCCTCTACGTCCACCCTTTCTTCTGGTACTATCTGTTGGAATAGGAGTCACATTCTCTGTCAAAAGAGACAACTAAGTTAATCTACAAGTTTCCATGTAATTGGCATCATCCTAAACCAAATGATTTCAAAATACAAATCAAATAATAGCAAACATCTTCACCTATGGACGTCTTAAGGGGATGAAATTCTTCAAAGTACATGTCTCATATTTAATTGCAATTGATATAATTAACTTAGAATTTAGGATGACTCGTCATAACAATCACATTCTATACAATTTAAATAGTGTCAATGTTTTTTTAATTCATGTCTTAATAGGATGTCTTAAGGGGTCCTAATACGATGTCTTAAGGGGATCAAAGAAGAGTATAATTACGTATAAATATTAAGTGATATAAACAAGTATTAGACTTTAGGGTGACTCATCATAACAAATGATATAATTAAGTATAATAACTAGGATATGTCCTAATACAACGTCTTAAGGGGATGTCTTAAGGGGTCCTAATACATCTTAAGGGGATCAAAGAAGTTGTCAAAATCGGGTGAAGTTGCTCAAGGAAACCAAATTTAACAGTAATATACATGTTGTTTAGTGATTACACAATCAAATTTAAAGTTTCAAAGTAGGGTGACTCATCATAGCAAATGATATAATTAAGTATAATATTTAGGATATGTCCTAATAGGACGTCTTAAGGGGATGAAATACTTCAAAGTACATGTCTCATATTTAATTTCAATTGATATAATTGATTTAACAATAATATACATGATATTTAGTGATTATACAATCGAATTTAAAGTTTCTAAGTAGGAAAACATGCACATTTAACAAACAAAATATATAGAATATTGTTTTTGATACATAAAAGTATAGAGTATAATTGTATATGTACATGTATACAAATTTGTACAATTTTTTTAATTGTGTAAGTATGTATGTACATATATGTCAACTCAAAACAACGTTTACAAATTTTGGCTATGCCATCTCAAGAACATTTGAAACTTGTGCTCAGAATGTAGTAGGGCTTCACACCACCTGATATCAAAATGGTACAAACAATATCAATGAAATCATCAAAACATACATATTTTAATTTATATAAAACTATCTATATGTACACAACTCAAGTACTGTATTTAAAAGTATTCCACACATGTGTGTAGGTTGAATCTACATCCTCTCCTTTTTGTTTCAAAGCAGGAGATCAATGTGATGATGGCTTAAGGGTACAAAAAAGGATAATAAATCAATTTTAACTATTAATATACAAGTAATATCAATATATAATTAAAACATGTATTTAAATATAATTTAACTAATAATTACCTATTTTTACCAAGTATTCCATGTTCTCTAGGTTGAATCTTCATGGACTCTCGTTTTTGTCTCAAAGTATGTGATGAATTTGTGATGATGGATTAAGGATATAAAAGGACAATTTAAATCAATTTAAACTAATAACACACTTGAGCAATATCAAAACATGTATTTAATCTATTTAAAAGGACAATATAAAACTAAAACTATATTTACCTATATTTACTTATTCCATTGTACCATCTGCATCCTCTCTCTTTTGCAACGCATCTATGATTGTCTCATGCTCTTCCATAGAAATTGTCCATATCTCTTTCTTTGTAGGTCTTCCATGATACCGATCTAGTTTTATATTTGTTGCCACCACCAAATGTGAGTAGTGTATAATCTTCTTATGTGTTTCATAATATTCAAATGCAGGCAGACCATTCTTCCTTATCAGGTATTTTCATATCCAGGTGCCAACAACCACCATCGATCCTATTGGATAACATGATAGCCATCATCAAAGAAGTTCTCAAAATTTTCTTAAGGGGATCAAAAAATTGTTATCAAAATTTGCTTAAGGGGATGTCTTAAGGGGATCACCTTACTTGTTGGATAATGATAGCCATCATCATCTTCTCAAGGTGCTATTAATTTATGTTTAGTCTCCATGCAACGAGCCAACCAATATTTTGTTTCCTCTTCATTCCCCTCAGGTGCAACAAAATACACATGTCCTACAAACAAAATTTGATTTAATAACTTGCGCGTTTCCATATAATTTGACCAATCTACATACATCCATTCATATGTATATAAATAAATAATTTAGTATTACAAAATAGTAATAAATTGAAATAAAATGAAATAATTTCAATTAAATTACCTTCTTGTACAAGGTTTGAAACACGGTCATAGTCTTCTTATGCAAACACTTGATCATTGTATTCAATTGTTGTTTCATATTGATCGTGTGCTTGTGCAGGTGTCAATGATCTTTGCTTCCACTCTTCAACCCATTCCATATTTTTACATGCTTCCCAATCTCCCGAAATACAAAATTAACAAAAACATGCAAGATCCCTTGTCCAGATAGTCCATGTGCTTGCATTCAAACTCTTAAATGAATGTCATTTAGTAGATCCATTGATTGTCTCACAATCAAGTCTAGGTAGAATGTTCTCTTCTTCAACTAACCAAAATAATCAATAAACTGTAGGGTACTCACTCGAACCAGGTGTAGATAATCTTGTATTGCACCAATCCACAATCCCACGTGCATCTTTAAACTTTACTGCATCCACAAATTTCAATTGTTCTCTAGCAAGAATTCTTTTAACACACACACTAGCTCCATCATGTTCTCCTTTACCATGCCCAACTTCAAAAAAACTCCACATATGTTAGACATTAAGTTCCTTGTGAACCCAACTTAACCAATAGAACATTCAAGCATTCTTGAACTGTCTCATACAATTATCTAACCATTTGAGGTGTTCTGTCATCTGGATTCCTCTTTCTCTTCAATTTCTATAAAATATATTGAAACAGTATTGAACAAACTCTGATGAGTGTAACCAATTGTCACTCAAATAGAAACAATACTCCCTCAAAACTTTTCTATCATCCTCTATGCTATCATCTGCATTTCTATAAACAATATGAACAAACATAGCCACTTGCACTGAATTATAATACTATGATTGAATTTCCTCTTACAGAGCTAGAGTATAGTTTTCTGCAAAATCAACCACTGATAGTATACTACCAACAAGAAATGTTTTTCTACATGCACAAAATTGACCATCAAGCCATCGAGCATGTTGAGAGTGCATGACATATTTTGGTACAATCTTATTCTTAAATTCTAATATGAATGCATGTACACTAACTTTTTTTGTAACTAAATCACAACGCTTTCCAAATTTTCCATCTTTTAGAGAATAGTCAACATTCTTAAATCTTTTAACATTTACTAATTGTTTTCCAAAATGATTATCAACACTTTCATGCATGCAAACTCTTAAGAATGAAATATTTCCACAACAAGTGCATTGTCCAAAAATACAAAAACTTAAATAAAATAATTTTTCATTAGATCTTTTACAAAACAAACTTGATATAAACTCCCTTATTGTTTCAGGTGGCATATTAATACCACATTCCTGCATAATCATGTTAGTATGCAAAGTATAATTTATATATCAAAAAACATCATAAAAATAACGAAATTGAACATGAATTTTACAAGGTATTCGTTGCTTATTAGTTTTTACATACCAAGGTTTACATTTTTCAAAAGACCTCTGACTTATTTTAATATTACCAGGTAACACTAAATCACCACAATTTTTTTTATAAAATTCAGTTTTTGTTGTATCTAATAGGTGTTTTGGATGAGGATCACGAACTTTGGATCCCACTCTTAATTTTAAAACATCTCTAGCATTAGATGATACCCTAGTATTATCATGCCAATATTTTTCAATCAAAGATTTAATTTCAACATTCAATTTCATGTAGACCTCAGGAGTTGACCACTAAAACTCCAACATTGGTTGATTGGATCATTTTCTATACTTTCTCTTCTTTTTGCTGCTCTTGGCAATGTTTTAGGATGTATTTTTAAAACTTCACTAATATTGCTTACCATTCTTTTATTCAAAGTTGCTTTATTAATTATAGCAATTGTTATATCTCTTCTTGCTGCATTCTTATCTTTAGATCGACTATTTTTTTCAATATACTGAATGGCACTAGCAATAGTAGACATAGCATAGTTTACTAATTGATCTTTTCTTCTTTGTTTAACAAAAATGCCTAACTTTTGCATTACTTTTCTCATTTTCCATATTCTTGAATCAATTGTATCATTAGTTGATATTGAATTGAAAGTTTTTTACGATAAAAAAATTGTTTGTATAATCTATTGGCATGTGTTCTTATTTGTCTCCAAGAAATCTTACCAGGAAGATTATCCAAAACATCACTTTCAATTTAAAAAAATATATATTCATTTTCAACATCACTTCCTAGAAATTCATTTTCATTTTCAACTTCAAAAATATTTTCATTTTCATCAACAAAATGGTTTTCATTTTCAGGTTCAATAAAAGGATTTTCATTTTCATTTTCAACTTCAAAACTATTTTCATTTTCATCAACAAAACGGTTTTCATTTTCAGGTTCAATAAAAGGATTTTCATTTTCATTTTCATTTTCAATAACAAAACGGTTTTCATTTTCATTTTCATTAAAAGGATTTTCATTTTCATTTTCAACAACAAAACAGTTTTCATTTTCATTTTTAATAAAAGGATTTTCATTTTCATTTTCAACAATAATTTGACTCAAATCTTGAACTCTACGAATACTATTGATGTCAACATTGTTATATCCAACATTTCTTAAATATCTAACAAACACCATTTCCATGAGGCTCAAAGGTGGATTTGAAGACATACTTGGACTTGTGCCTATTGAAACATTCTCCTTAGCATTGGGAGGGATATTTGAAGACATACATGGAGTAGTTTGTATATTTGTATTAGTTTCCACATTCACCTCTTGCAAGTTTGCATCGTCTACATCCATGGTCTCCTTAATGTTTTTATCTTCAATAGTTGTGGAATTGGATGCTCCAACATCATTCATTGATTGAATTCTCATTCTTCTTTCTCTTTTTATTTTTTCCTCCTCTCTCTTTGCTTGAATTTCTTCAGGGGTTAATACCTTCCTATCTTTCCTCTTATTTTGACATTGTGATCCCATGATTGAAATTTTTTGAAGTATATATAAATGAATGTCAAAAAGTTGAAAGTCTTCTTTCTTTGTTCCTCCTTCAAACAAGTAGCAATTGTTCACAAAATTCCTCTTCCTCCTTTTTTTTTATAAAAGGGGTAAAAACTTTATTGAATATCATAAAACAACATTACAAAGGAAGCAAAGGACCGAGGTCCCAAGGAAAAACAAGCACAAAGGACCAAACTAAGATAAAACAGCCAACACCATCATCTATCACCATTCCCAACCCTATCTTCAGTAAGAATACTCGTTAAATCAAGATGGAGCTCCTGAGGAACCAACTCCCACTCCTCAATTCTCCATCCCTCAGCATGCTCAGAAGCCCATTTCGCCAAACAATCAGCTGCCCTATTCCACTCCCGTGGAATATGGACAAAAGTCACAGTTTCCATCAAAGAACTAACACGAAGAATTTGTTGCACAACCCTAGCCAATTGCCAGCTGACATCTGCCACTTTTTGCTCAATAAGCAAATTGATCAATATCTGGGAATCAGATTCATAAACAATCCTTCTCCAGCCCAAAGCATGAGCTCTTTTGAGAGCATCAAGAATAGCCAACCCTTCCACAAGGTTGATGGTCTGCATCCCTTCATAGATCGAAAAGAGAAAGATCACTGAGCCCAAAGAGTCCCTACCAATCCCCCCAATACCAACTGGTCCCGGATTGCCCCTGGAAGAGCCATCAATATTGATCTTCAAAACACCGTAAGGAGGAAGTTGCCATTTGCCATCCCTATCAATTTTTTGCTTCTCACGCCTTCTTTGCCGAGCCCTTGCCAAAGCCAAAGACGACCCCTAAATCCCCAAACTTTCCACCAACTCTCTATCCCTTTTCACCAAAGGGAATTCCACTTCACACCTAGCTCCCACCATTTCTTGAACCATGCCCAATAATCTCTGCCAAATTTATTTCACCAGCCTCCGCTCTCCACGAAATATCCTTCGATTGCGTTCCAACCAAATCTGCCACAATAAGAAGATAGGCCCCACAAACCACACGTCCTACAAAAAGGAGGCCACAGAAGGGGGCCGACCCATCCCCTGCCAAAAATCAATCAAGGAGGAAGTATGAACACAAGGAGTTGTCCAAACACCCCACCAAAAATACCAGAGCTGGAGGGCAAAAGAGCAATGAAAAAACAAGTGAGTAGAGTCCTCCTCATTAGCCCCACACATAACACAAACAAAAGGACCATGGAAACCTCTCTTCTGAATGTTATCCCAAGTCAGACACTTATTCCAGGCCAACATCCAAACAAAACAATTACATTTTGGCCAAGAAAGCTTGTTCCAGACCTTCTTCCACCACTGAATTTCAGGCCCAACCCACCTATGAGACAATAACACACTATAACCAGAGGCTACAGTATAGGTCCCCCTAGGATTGGGGGACCAGGCAAGCACGTCATCCTCTTGGAGAGAGCTACATCTTCGACTGGAGAGGATACTTTGCAGCACAGCACAATCCTCTTGCAAACCAACATCCGGCCACTCAGCTGGGGACTTCCAGTTGGCCATCTCCAACTGACCACAAGAGAAAAAGGACTTAAAGTCACTCACCCACGACCAACCAGCCTCAAGAAACCTCTGGCAAAGATTCAACAAGTTGGGAAATTGAGAGGTGATCGGAGGAAAACCATCCCAAGAGTCTGACCAGAATTGGACCTCTGTCCCCTTCTTGCAGATCCAAAATAATCCTTCCTTAATAAGCACAACCCCTTTTTTGAGGGTGCCCCATATCACAGAGCCCTTCCCCACAAGGGGATACCTAGAAATATTGGGATGAGGGATCCCCGGGAGATACTTCTGAGAAAGAACCCTAGCCCAACTCTTATCCTGCTCATTACACCACCTCCAATACAATTTAGCAGCCAAAGCCTCCCCAGTCAAAGCCGATTGCCTCAATCCCATACCACCATAATGTTTCGGACTGCAAACCACCTCCCATCTAACTAGACTCCACTTGGAGGACTCCAAGCAACTAGCCCATAAAAATTATCTTGCCACAGAATCAAGGTCCTTAAGAAAACCCATAGGGGCAACCTGAAGCATGCATCTATAAATGGGCAGAGTCTGCACCACAGACTTAATCAACTGAACACGACCAGCAAAGGATAACCATCGATGAGTCCAGTGATTAACTTTCGCCTAAAATTTATCCAAAATGATCTGCCAAGAATCCCTAGGCAGTCTACTCACCGAGATGGGAATGCCAAGGTAAGTCACTGGGAGAGTCCCGATTTGGAATCTCAAAGTTTGGGCAATCCTCTGCTGAATGGGGCCCAGAGTGTTGAAGAAGAAAATGGAGGACTTGCCCTCATTAATCTGTTGACCGGAGGCAACCAGGTAAACATCCAACACTCTCCGTAAATTAGAGGCTTCTCGCATTGTAGCCATCCCCATCAAAGCAGTATCATCCACAAATTGCAGGTGAGTTTGCGGAGGTAAGGTGCCACCCCACCTCCAACCTTGAATGAGACCAAACTCCACATTCCGTTTAATCCATCTCCCCAAACCTTCAGCCAAAAGAATAAACAAGTAAGGGGAAAGAGGATCACCTTGACGCAGCCCCCTAGAAGCACCAAATAACTCAGAATGACTCCCATTGATAAGCACAGAAAAAGAGACTGAAGTAACACAACTCAAAACCCATTGAATCCAATCTTCAGCAAAACCAAAAGCACCAAGAACCCGTTGAAGGAAGGACCACCTAACTCTGTCATAAGCCTTAGCCATGTCCAGTTTGATAAACATCATTTTTTCTTTAGAGCTAGCCATAGAGTGGATGACCTCAGTTGCAATAACAATCCCATCCAGAATTTGCCTACCAGCAACAAAACCACTTTGTTCTTCGGAGATCAGCTCCTCAAGCCCCTTTTTCAACCTGTCAGCAATAAGTTTAGAAATAATTTTATAAATTACATTGCATAAAGAAATGGGCCGAAATTGGCTTAACCTATCGGCCCCCTCACTCTTGGGAATAAGAGCTAGAAATGTAGCATTTAGGGCCCTTAGCATCTGCTTATTTTGTTGAGATTCTTGAACCACAGCTAGGAGGTCCAATTTGATGATATCCCAAAATTCTTGAAAAAACTCAATTGGGAAGCCATCTGGACCAGGCGCCTTCCCTTTCTTCATATTGAAAACAATCCCTTCAAGCTCTTCAAGTGAGATATCACTCATGAGTTGCCAATTCAAATCTCTAGACACAAGAGAGGGGATACAAGAAAGAATCTGCGCTTCCTCAGGAGACCCCCCTTGCGAGTCCTCCCTAAAAAGAGATTCAAAGTATTGCACTGCCTCCCTTGAGATTTCTGGGAAGGAGGAAAGAAGGTCTCCCCTGACATTCACCAGACTAGTGATAGAATTGCCATGTCGCCTGGCTTTCACTGAATTGAAAAAGAAAGCTGTATTTTTATCCCCTTCTTGAAGCCACTCAATGCGAGCCTTCTGTTTCCAATACAATTCCTCCTGCAGTTCCCATTCTTCAAGAGTTTTCTCAGCCCGAGCCTCGTCTTGAAGCAACTCAGCTGTCACCCCATCCTCCCTTAACCTCCTCGTGATACCATCCAGATCTTCCTGAGCCCTCGCCTTTGCATGGAAGACATTCCCAAAGTACTGACGATTCCACTGTTTGAGTTCAAATTTAACATATTGAAGTAGTTTAGCAAAGGAATACATTGCTGTACCATAGGCTAGTCTACCTTTCTTCCACCAGTCAGTCACAAAAGCATTCAAAGAAGGGTCTCACAACCACATAAGTTGGAACCTAAAAGAGGGAAAACGAGGCACATGAGTTGACTCAATAGCAAGCTTAATAGGCCAATGGTCAGAGCCTCTCCAGTCCAAGATCTCAGAGCAAGATGACCACATCCCTCCAACCCAGTAACAGGAAACCAGAAATCGATCTAATCTTTTAGCAATGCAGAAATCACCAACCCGACGATTGTTCCAGGTGAACTGACCATTGCAGGGTTTGATATCAACAAGATTCAAGGTATTGATACTGTCACGAAGCAGCAGTGCAGAGGGCTCCAACCTTCCAGTACCACCATGCTTCTCAACCAACTCACAAATAGCATTGAAATCTCCACCCAAAATCCATGGGTGAAAAGGCATCACGCTACGGATAAGCCTGATATGGGACCATAGACCTTGTTTACCCTGAAAATCTATAGGAGCATATATATTAGAAAAAAGAATGACTTCCCCTATCTCAAAACAAGTAGCCATCATAGACATAGAGGATTTAGAGGAAATCCACCAAAGAGGATGATTCTTCGAGGATTCCATAAACATGCCAAACCCCCAGAAGCTCCATGAGCTCCAATACACTGGCACTCCCCGCTCCTCCACAACTTAGGTGCCAAGCCTTGCATATTCTCGACAGATAACTTAGTCTCTTGCAAAAATAAGACATCAGGACCTTGCCTTCTAACTAAACCTTGAACCGTTTTTTGTCTAGGGCCGTTGTTCAAGCCCCGAACATTCTATGAAAGAACAATCATTTCAAAGGGCTTGAAAAATGAGAATCCAGAGTCTTTACCGACCCTGACTCCACCAAATTCTCACTTGCCAGTTTAATCTTTTCCACATCCTTTTTTCTGCCTGGTTTAGCAAATTTCTCTGCCCCACCCTTCTTAATATCCTTCTGCAAAATGCCCAATTTGAGAGGAGGCTTAACCTTCTTAGCCAGGTCTGAACCAGTGGTCTACCTAGGAAGAGAAGAATCCTCACCAACTAAAGTAATAGCGGCTGAGGGTTCCAGCACTTCTGACACCACTAACTACTAACTAGCTTCCTTGTGCGGGCATTCATCCCTTTGTGAATCCATAGAAGAATCAAGAACAAAATCCTCCTGAGCTGAGCCCACAAGCCCCTAATCTAAGTTGATCAAACCTGGGTTTACCTCCTATTGGCCGAGCTCATCCAAAACCTCAAATCTGTTAAAGGTACCTTCATCCTGCCTTTCTTTAAAAGGTCTCTTTTGACCCCTATTTTGATTTCGAGCCGTGACCGGAGCAAAACCATCAGACGCACCTACCTCATTAGGAGAACTGCTCTTCCCCTTATCTGATTCAGGAGGATTGCTAGCAGGTTGTGAAGGCTGCGACTGCATAGGCTTATACCTTGGACATTTTTGCTGCAAATGACCATATTCTCGACAGAGCCAACAACGAAAAGGGAGAGTTTCATAGTCTAAATGTTGCACCCAAGAATAAGTGCCCGCACACATATCTATTGCATCGGGTAAAGGCCTACTTAGATCAATCTCAACACAAATATGTGCAAAAGTCATTACCTTTTTACCCAAAGTTTGCGATGAAGTCCCAACTAGTTTTCCCAGCACCGAGGCCAAAAGGTGCAGCACATCCTCTCGACAGCATTCCACCGGAAACCTCGGTAGATGAACCCACACCGGGACATGATTTGGGAGCTCCTCGGTAGGGTTAAAACCTGCATGCCATGGCTTGATAAACAACCCTACCTTATTATGAAAATAAGGGCCTCCCTCAAATACCCTATTGCGATCAGCAATGCAATTAAAAGTAACCATGAAATAATTGTTCGCCAACAACATTATCTCCATTTCCCCTTCTGGCTCCCATGTCCTTTGGGCCCAAACCTCCAAAAATTGCAAAGAAACCCTCATCCCCAAAAACTTGCAATATAAGGAATGATTTGAATAATACTCAACATCTTCAGCAATCATTTTAGACAGAACAACCAGTTTCGGCCTCTCCTTGCACCGCTCGAGACAACCGTTAATCTTCATTATTCGCACACCATTAGACAACCCAGAATCAGCAATCCCAATATTTAGATCAAACAAGTTGTTATCAAAAGTCTTCATCCCTTGACTTGAGAACTTCGAGCCCAATGCTGCCCGAAAGTCCAAATTAGGGCATCCCTCAGACGTCTCACCCTTCGAGAATGCCATCATCCTCTAGAACAATAAACACAATCCTTGAATGACAATGGGTGGGGGATTCCTCCCCACGCCCTTCCTCCCTGCTCCACACGAGCACCCGCACCACAAGCCCTTCCCACCCATGCACTAGGAAGAGAAAATAAACAATGAAATGTAGACTGCTCACTTACCCCCACCGCACCACCAAACAACCCTGCACTCACACCGTTTACCACCTCCCCACACTTGGACCGCAGCAGATCCAACCTCCCACACAGGCGACCAACGCCAGATGCTAAGGAATCCCTTCCAAGAAGAAAAAATGAGCCTGAAGCACGCCACGCGCCTCAGGACACAGCTTCGCCCAACGAAGAACCCAACCCCCAGCCACACACAAAAGATCCCCTCCCAGCCAACGCAGAGATAGCACAAAACCACCATGAGCTAGGGCGCGGATGCCCTAGCTCAGCTCCCGAATCCACAGTCTCGAGCCATCATCGCCTCCTCTTCCTCCTTCAAACAAGTAGCAATTGAACAAATTTTCTCTTCCTCTTTCAAACAAGTAGCAATTAAACAAAATTCATCTTCCTCCTTCAAACACATAACAATTAAACAAAATTCCTCTTCTTCCTTCAAACAAGTAGCAATTGAACAAAATTTCTCTTCCTCCTTCAAACAAGTAGTAATTAAACAAAATTTCTCATTCTCCTTTGAAAAAAAATAACAATTCAACAAAAAATTATCTTCCTCCTTAAAACAAGTAGCAAATAAACAAAATTACTCTTCCTCCTTTGACAACAAGTAGCAATCAAAATTTCTCTTCCTCCTTCAAACAAGTAGCAATTACATAAAATTTCTCTTCCTCCTTTGAAAACAAGTAGCAATTCAACAAAATTCCTTTGTAACAATCTCCCAATGATGCCTCCTTTCAAAATTGAAAAAAATCCCAAGTTGAAGAGCTTCTACAAGGCAAATGTTGATAGAAAATAGGGAATATGTTGCAGTCGACCATACAAAATAGTTCTCAAACTTGAGATGTACTTGTTTAATAGTAAAATTAAAAAATAGTCAAAAATAACTCGGGATCCCATTTAATAAATGAGATCCCATTTACTAAGCGGGATCCCAATTTATATGAATCGAGATCCCGTTTACTAAGCGGGATCCCAATTTTTATAAATCGGGATCTTGTTTATCAAATGGGATCTTGTAGTAAATGGGATCCCGTTTATTAAACGAGATCCCGTTCCATTTTCAATGGACAAATGGGAAACAAGATCCCATTTATTAAATAGGATCTCGTTTCTTGAAATTTGAAATGTAGGTCGGGTTTATGCTTTGTTAATAGGTTTGGGAAAAGGTTTGGGGATCCGAACCTAGGCCTTGGACCTAGTTTGACCTGCAAGTTGAAGGTCCTAGCAATGTCACAAGAAAATGGTGACTTTGGACATATGTCTGAAGACCTTTTTTGTAAAAAAAATCGATGAAATTAAAACCCATTATAAATGAGACAGTGTAGATTCCAAAATTTATAATTTTTTTACAATTGGATTAATTTTTTTATGTTTCAATTAATTTATGATGAAACAGGTCCATAAACTTGAATTATCAGATTTTTTTAGTATTTTAATAACTTTTTATTAACATATTTTTTTTACAAACAGATTACATGAAAATGTACTTCAGACAATTCTTTTCAATTAAAAAAAATAAAAAAATGATAAGTTTAGGTAATCTTATGTGACGTACACAATGATTTTTCAAAACACCAAATATGGCTAGTAAAAAATTAACAAAAAAAAGTTCAATAAAAAATTACAAAAAAATATGAAAAGCGTGCTTTAGTGAGTTACAAATATTTTCCCAAAAGGATTTAGAAAAATATGATTATTTAGGTTAAAATATGGATGACGTACACATGCATGGTATGGTAAAAAAAAATACTTTTAAATAGTAGTTTTTAGAAACGCCCATTGAAAATCAATTTGTATCATTTGGGTATTGAAATAAATTACATATTTGGAAACTAGACTTTGAGTACTACATTTTATGATTATTGACTTTTTTCAAGATTCCATCGCTAAGTGCTTCAAACTTTAAGGTCAAATCTGTCAAATTCTGAAAATCAAGGAAAACACTTCCACTAAATGGCCAAAAAGTGGACTCAACTTCTTTCCAACACCCTCAGATGGGCCTAAAAATCATGAGTAAAGTCTACGGTTTTTCTCAATCTTCAAAAACATGAGAACAAGTCGCTAAAAATTCCTCTCAAAATTCTTGATCTCAATGATGATTCCCGCTGTCAGGAAAAACATCCACTGGTGGAAGTCAAAAAACTTGTAGTTCTGCCAGCTTATCAAAACCTGAGTCTTCCTTTTTCTCAGTTACTCACTATTCATCTTCTGATATTTCTTCAGTAGACTTGTCTCCTCCCTTTCAAAGCTTAAATTCTTTGAAAGTCATTTAACACTCGATTTATGTCCTCTCTTGCGACATTCTACATCATCTTCCAACTGAAATTTTGTCATGCATACTCTTAAGTCATAGCCTTTATAGCTTCATTTCTCAGTACTACGTCAACCTCATATCTTACCATGTGATTATGATACCTAATCATTTCTTCTATGGCTTCCTAATTTAATGATTGAATGGGGTCATTAATCACTTTCTCAAGCAACCTCATAATGCTTTTACCTCAGCATCATCTTGTCCCAATTTGTCTTGATCACACATCTGTTGTGTAAGTGTTTCCACGAGGCCCAAGTCTTTGTCTACCATCTTTTCACTTTTCACCGCTATTTTTTCCAACTCTTTTATGCACTGCACCAGTGAATCCTTCTCCCAATCCAATTGTAATCTCCAAGTCTTTAGCTTTGGAATATCCCATTTCATTACCACCTTTTTCTCTAGCAATAACTAGGTGTCTATCTTTTGAATAGCTTTGAGTCGTTGTAGCTCTATATCATTTTTCTCCATGTGATCTTTACATTCAACTATTAGTCCTCTAAACTTTCTGAGCCAATGGGAAGCTTCTTTGCATTTTCCTATAGCTTCCCTTATACTTCCTTCACCTTGTTGCATCAAATTCCCTATCCAGTTATGAAACACACTTATTTTGTGCTTCAAGCCTTCGATGACATCCACTTGTTCCTTAGACATTAGCATTGGATTAGGTGGCAATTTTGGTTAGTGACCGATTTGGTTGAGCTATGGCTTTAATGAAGTTCTAAATTTGGGCTATACCCTCCTTTAACTCCTTTTTATTTTGCTTATCTCTCCTCATATGAGCAAAGATTGCCTCTAAGTTCATCCTCATTTCTTCTAATTCTTGCTCCCATGATGAGTGCCCCTAGGTTAATTGTTGATATCTAATAGTCTCAGGTAGTAACCTCATATTTATCCTTTTCTTTGATCGTCATAGCTACTTGGAGAACCTTCCCACCATCTGCACTTTTCCTAATGGTGTGTCTAACTCTTGCCATAGTGTTAGGCCTTAGTGTTTCCAACTCTTGCATTATACTTTTGAAATCTAGAGGCACCAGTTGCACTTGTAGTGGTGGAGCTAATTGTTGGGCTAACCAGTCACGTATGTCTTCATTTGGCCTTACCTCTTCAAGTTTATACTCTTTTTGATCTTGTCGTTCAAGACTCCTTTCTTTTGATACATGACCTATATCTCTTTCAAATTCAAATACTTTTTCCACATGATCTTCATGTTGGAAAGAATCCTAGTTTGTTTGCTCTTCTCTTCTTTGCCCCTATTCTTCCTCTCTGAGTCTCATCTCTTCTACATCCCCACTTTCCTTTTCAACATGAGTGTGAATGGTTCATGTTGTTCTAGGACATCAAGGTTTTCAATACCTTGATATTCTTCATTAGTGACTTTGATGGTTCAACATCTTGACCTTTATTTGAGTTTCCTCTTTGATCAAATTCATGTAACTACTTTGGAGCAGTCTTGTTACCAATTTTCGTGTGTTGAGACTGGTCCTCAATTATCTTGGTATTAATTGCATCTACATGCACCTTCATTTCCTATCTTTATAGGTAAATAGACACTTGAGGTGTTGTACTTGGTTATTATTCCTTAGATTGGGAATCTGTTGGAATTGTGTGCCTCAATCCCACTGGCCTAAACCTCTGAGAGAGCAATGTCGGTGTGACCGTTGAGATGTCTGGTCGAATTACATAAGCGTTACTTTCATGCTTGTACTGCTATACTGCTAGGTGATTGTAAGAGAGGTGCGGTAGTGTAGTGTATATCACCATCCCGCAGAAGCCTTCTAGCTATCTAGCAGTAGTGCGGTGTTACCGCCACCCCGCAGTAGTGTTGGAGACCTCCTGCGGTGGTGCGGTGTAGTCACCACCACACCGCAAGGGTGTTGTGTCTTGGCTACAGTAGAGCGGTGGGCGTTTGGATCTATTTGTCTGGATGAAGGAAGTTGATAGGATGACTTGGAAATTGTTGGCCCAACATGGTAAACTACTAATTGACGGTTTGTCTTCTATAATGATTGGAAACCAAATTGGTATGTTTCCACACATGGGTCTAAAGATGTAGTTTTCGACTGGGATTCTCTCAGAAGGAAAAATGCTATAAAGTTGTAATACTTTGTAATAGTGTTGGAAAGCTAAAGAATGTGAAGCTGAAGACCTATGTTGGCCGAAGGCTGGGTTGGCTAAGAGGCTGGCTAGTAAAAGTTGTGCTAATTGAGGAAGGTCGAGGCCGTGAGGCCGAGTTGGGAGAGAGAGTTGAAGGTTGGAGCAGGAGAAGGAAATTTTGTTTTGAAGGTGGTAACTCATCCACTCTCTCTCTGTGGATCGAATGTGAAACCTCCCTCTATGTGAATCTGCTCTGTATGCTATGAGAGAGTGTTGTAACAGAGTGAGGATTGTAAACACTTGAGAGGTTGATCAAAGGTCCATGAGAGAGAGGATCTACACTATATACTGTGAGGGGGCATTATAATAGTGTGAAGATCGTATAAGGGGTTATGCTATCCAGTTTTTCTCCATAGTGAAACAAGATGTAATCTCTGTAAAGGCTTAGTGCTTGAGTTGTATTTGTAACTGTTTTGTTGCATGAATAATATAATAGGCGATTTGGGCTTTTGGAGTGTGGGGTTTTTTACCTGAAAGGGTTTTCGCCACATAAATTTGTGTGTTCTATCTCATATTTCATGTTTCGTGTTTCTTGGTTAGAATCTATTAATGCTTGTTGTTCAAACTAGATTTGCATGAGTTTCTCTTAGAAGGGTTAATGTTGGAAATGCACTGTGTCTAATTCCGCTTTGTGGCATAGTTGTACGTGTCTTTGAGGCAATTTAATAGAATTAAAAGTTATCGAAGGCACTATTGTTCTTGGAGGTTTCTCTGAGATGATCAAAATTTCCCAACAAGTGGTATTAGAGCCTTCTTCTAATTGATGGTTTTGGGTATTTCTCCTATGAAGATTTCTTAGTCTATCAGGATTGAAGAAATTTGGAGGAATCATTTGGTATATTGATCCTTTGGTGAGTGGAAGTCTTGTGGTATTCAGAGATAACACTCAACATGAAGGGTGGTGAAGATGGAGAAAAAGGAGTTGGTTATGTTGAATTGATCTGTGTCTCCTAGCTGGCAGCGGTATAACTTTGATGAATTAGGTGGAACTTTCTACTTAGTGGTTGTGTTGCAGCAAAGCTTTCATGTTGGGTGTCTGTGTGAGAGGCTCCTTGGTGATATGGAGAAGCTTGGGTTGTGTTCTCAGCCATGGAAGAGAGTGCTTATGTTGGGTGGTGTTTCCTAGTGTTGGAAGGCATTGTTTTCTGTTAACCTCAAATGCATGAAGGCTATGGAGTTAATCATTAGATGATTTGACAACTTTTGAAATAGCCTCTCTTTCTCAAATGCATGTGCATATTGGTGGTTTTGGAGTTGGTTTGAAATAGGCCTGGAAGTTCCTGAACTGCTGTTCCTTTTAAGGATGTGTTGTACTTGCATGTTCTATGATTTTTTGCAGGTTTTACATGGTCAAGAAAACTTGTTGTTTGCTTGATAGATTCCTAGACTGTGGTGCTCATTGTGGGCATGTTTGGAAAATTGGATTTGGTCATGATTTGGTGTTGGAGTCTTGGTGTCTTCATGGTTATCTTCTTTGATATCTTTGTTTATGATTACTAATGCGATAATGAGTTTGTATGTTTCAATGATTGGATCTACAAATTATGCAGGTGTGTGGGTTGGCCACTCATTCATTTGAAATGGGATGACTCGGATGTGGACTATCTATATCCACCAAGTTTGATTTATTGATGTTGCAGATTTCATTAGTTGGCCTTGTCTGTGGTCATTTGTGCATTGGTATGTTGTTTCGGGATTGAGAGGATGGATGATAAGTGAATCCTTGGATATTTGTTTATGGAGTGCTGTAGCATGGTGAATCTCCTTAATTATGAGATCTTGGTTTCACTTGGGGTAATTAGCAGAACAACTATATTTTTGTGGACCTGGAAGTTCTTTTTTTCAGTTTTGGAGATAGTTGGTCATGATGCTTGGAAAGCTTAGTATCACTGTCTAGTGGGAGCTTTAGTAGTGACTATTAATAATTAGTCTTCTTTAGTGTTGTAGATGTTACTAGGAGGAACTCTTTGATCTTGTTGCTACAGAAGGGTTCTTTCGCATTGGTAGGGTCACTATTTGAAGATGGTTAGCATTTTTGAAACTGTGGAGGACTTGTGTGTTATTTGGAAAGATCATGATGTCATGATAAGTTCCTAATTCAAATGATTGGAGCTTTGAAAGTGGTCTTGTAATTATTTGTGTATTGGGTGCTTTGATCATTTTCCTAATACTTCATGATAGTGCAGTGATGCATTTGGAGTTTAGCAGGAGATGATCAGTTGCTAGTACTCATGGATACATGGAGAATGAGGTGAGGTTGTATTTGATGGTTTCTCTTGATGATATTTCAACAAAAAATCCGAGAAGCCTACACCTTGGTTGGACATGAGTTCAATAGAGACCTATGAGGAGATTGCTCTTGGATTAGTCATGATGACTTGCATGTCTTGGAGGAGCGTTCTCTTTCCCACTCTTGGTTTGCTTCGCGGTTTATTACTTGAGAGGTATTACCCATTATTTCTCTCAAGTACTTTATGCTTTCTTTCATGATATGGGTCTTGAACTGTTGTTTAATGGTTCTGGAGGATTCATAGTGGAAGATGGACAACATGGTTATCTCTTTGTTTATGATATCTTCTATTGATAAAAAAAGTTAGGAGATGCTTTATGGGTTTGTTTTCCTATGATGGGAAATGGAGTGGTTTGATCTTCATTGAGAGGCTTACATCCATATGTTGTGTTTGATCTTGGAGATTGAATGGTTGGGTGTTGCTATGCTATTCTCTTTGGGAAGTTTTGAAGAAGATCATACTTGTCACAACTAGCTTTTAGAGGTGTATGTAGGAGTATGTTCTACAGGTACATGATGTGTAGTGTTTCTCTCTTTGGTCTTGGTTATCTTCCTGAAGGTTTGATTTCATATCACATTGGCTTGAGATTTGGTCAGAGTTGGTGTTTTTCACTCAAGTTCTTGAGTGGTAACATGGAAGTTCTTTATCTCTTTCTTGTGTTGCATGTGAAGAACTTGGGAAAGATGTGAAGATTGGTGGTGAGAATTGTTCTTGTAGGTTATTAATTTACAAGTTGTACATATCATTGTGGATGTTTCCTTGGTACTACATGGTTACACTTTCTATGTGCTATCATTGGTAGACTTGTTATGCTTTCAATCTTTCAGATTTGGCATTTCTCATGCAGTGTGAGTTCCTGAAAGTGTTTGTTCTTCATCGACTTGTATACATGTGGAGCTTGTAGTTGTAAGTACATGGGTTGGTTATGCTAGTGGCATAAGTTTACTAATGTTCAATACCTTTAAGGTATGGATGATTGGATGATCTAGCACTTGTTGTGGGTGTTATTTTTAGTCACGTGGGTTTATTAGTTGGATAGAAGCAGTCAATCTAATTGTTGTTCTAGCTGATGTTTTTATCTTGTTTTTTGGAGTGATGGTAGTATCTTGTTGTTGATATCACTGGGATCTTTTGCTTGTGTTCATTGGACTGGTGCATATTCACCTTGGATTGTACCTTTCTTCCATAGGTGGCATGTTGGAGGATGATAGGGATTGTTGCTTGAACAGTGGACATCTTAGATGTTGTTGTAGAAGTCTTGATGGAGCATGAGAACATGTTTGAGATCTATGTGGTTTCATGGAAGACTGTGATTGGTTGCAATGTTGGACAGTTAGTTGGAGTTGGATAATTGATTTTGTTGTAGATTGTCTGGTAGAATATTATTTGTGAAAACTTGTTGATTGGATGTCCTGAATGCTATTGATCAGAGACTTGAACATATTAGAGTCTAAACTGATGGTGCTAGTGTAATCTCAATAGTTCTTGAGTGCTCTGGAGGTGCTAGTGTGATCTTCGTCAAGTGGGAGATTGTTGGAATTGTGTGCCTCAATCCCACTAGCCTAAATCTCTGAGAGAGAAATGTTAGTGTGACTATTGAGATGTCTGGCATAATTGTATAGGTGTTACTTTCATGCTTGTACCACTATACTGCTACGTGATTGTAAGAGAGGTGTGGTAGTGCGGTGTATATCGCCATCCCGTGGAAGCCTTCTAGCTATCTAGCAGTAGTGGAGTGTTACTGCCACCCCGTGGATGTGTTGGAGACCTCCTACGGTGGTGCGGTGTAGTCACCACCACACTGCAATAGGACTTGGAGGAGCCTACGGTGGTGCGGTGTAGTCACCGCCACACCGCAAGGGTGTTGTGTCTTGGCTGCGGTAGAGTGGTGGGCATTTCGATCTATTTGGATAGACAGAGGAAGTTGATCATATGACTTGGAAACCGTTGGATTGACATGGTAAACTGCTAATTGACAGTTTGTCTTCTGTAACGACTGGAGACCGAGTTGGTATGTTTCCACGCATGGGTCTGAAGATGCAGTTTTCGACTGGGATTCTCTCAGAAGGAAAAATGCTATAAAGTTGTAATACTTTGTAATAGTGTTGGAACGCTGAAGAATGTAAAGCCGAAGACCTGTGTTGGCCGAAGGCTGGGTTGGTCAAGAGGCTGGTTGGTAAAATTTGTGCTAACTGAGGAAGGCCAAGGCCATGAGGCCGAGCTGGGAGAGAGAGAGCCGAAGGCTAGAGCAAGAGAAGAAAATTTTGTTTTGAAGGTGGTAACTCATCCACTCTCTCTCAGTGGATCGAATGTGAAACCTCCCTCTATGTGAATCTGCTATGTATGCTATGAGAGAGTGTTGTAACAGAGTGAGAATTGTAAACACTTGAGAGGTTGATCAGAGGTCCATGAGAGAGAGGATCTACACTATATACTGTGAAAGGGTATTGTAACAGTGTGAAGATCGTATAAGGGGTTATGTTGTCCAATTTTTCTCCATAGTGAAACAAGATGTAATCTTTGCAAAGGCTTAGTGCTTGAGTTGTATTTGTAACTGTTCTATTGCATAAATAATATAATAGGCGATCTGGGCTTTTGGAGTGTGGGGTTTTTTACCCGAAAGGGTTTTCCCCACGTAAATTTGTGTGTTCTATCTCATCTTTCATCTTTCATGTTTCATGTTTCTTGGTTAGAATTTGTTAATGCTTGTTGTTGAAACTGGATTTGCATGAGTTTCTCTCAGAAGGGTTAATGTGGGAAATGCACCGTGTCTGATTCCGCTTTGTGGCATAGTTGTACATGTCTTTGAGGCAACTTAATAAAATTAAAAGTTATCGAAGGCACTATTGTTCTTGGAGGTTTCTCTGAGATGATCAAAATTTCCCAATAGAATATACTTCCATCTCTTCTCCTTTTGAATGTTCCATCAACTAGATGGGTTGATTCACTGTAATTCTCGAACCTTCAACAATGTCCTGGTGTAACTCTCTCAGGTTCCTTTTCAACAACTAACATGGGTGTTAGCTTTGTCTTTGGCTATTGTTTTCCTTGTTGGGAATAAGATGCCCTTTAATTGCAATCCTAAACATATTTCATGC
>VDFB02047783.1:0-15137 GCA_007258455.2 Sequoia sempervirens | reverse complement strand
CTAATTTAAAAATCCAAAAAAAAATCTAACTACAAGCTAGTTTAAAAATCTAAAAATCTAATTAAAAAAATCTTAAAAAATATCTAACTAAAATATCTAAAAAACATCTAACTAAAAGCTAATTTAAAAATCTAAAAAACAATATAATTTAAAAATCTGAAAAAATCTAATTAAAAAATCTAACTAAAAGCTAATTTAAAAATATAAAAATCTAATTAAATTCTAATTAAAATTATAAAATCTAAATTAAAGAATTTAATTCTAAACTAAAAATCTAAAATTTAATTTAAAATCTAAATTAAATTAGAAAAAGCTAAATTTAAACTAACTTAGAAAGATTAAAAATCTTAAATCTAAATTTACATCTAACTCTAAATTAATTTAAATGAAATTAATCTAAACTAATAAAACTAAAGCTAATGAAAACTAAAGTTAATGAAAATGATGTTTCCAAATGTGAATGCATCACGAGAGGAAGTTTTTGTCTCAAAATGTTGCGATTGTGTTGTTTTGTACCTGTAACTACAAAAAAAAAAGTCGAACAACTCCATACGAAAACTGCAAAAACGAATGTCAAGTTCACCAATGTAACAATACAATTTTATGGGGTTAGCCGATTAGAGCATAAATCATAAAATCCAACATTAACTATGAAGCACAAAGGAAGACAATTAAATAAAATAAAAACAATTATACCGAATCGCCTTTGAAGCCTCCATGAATCACCTCCATAGCCCTTCTAACTTGTTGCAAATGTAATTGTTGCCCTCAGATTTGAGTGTGTGAGCAATGACTATAACAAAGACGATGTCCAAAGCAAGGTTTGAAGGATTTTAAAATGATTATAATGCTACCATGCAAATGATAAGCATTAAGATATGTCTAAACTATGCCAAACTAAAGCATATGACCAAATGACAAGACTATAAGATTGCCTAAGACTCAACAATTATGCTAGAATGAAATATCAAGAAGTTGTGTCCCTCAAAATGTGAGAAACATTGGCATTTTATAAAAAATGCAATTTTGGACAGACGGTCAAGATTAAAAGCTGATGAAAGCCTAAAATCAGAGGTCAAAATTGCATGTGACAATCCCTAATTAGATTTAGGGAAAAATTATTAAATGAGTGGCCAAGATGCCATTTGAGAAAATCAAATCGGCGATGAAGAATAAATGTGATAATTAGTTAAAAAGATAAATATTTTCAAAAATCAAGAAGATAAAGACTGCTCGATTTGTAAGATTTGAAAAATCAAGAGGATAAAGGTTGAATTGAAGTTAAATTTGGAAAATCAAGAATTTGCTCAATTACTTGATTTTGAAGATTACCATTTTAATTAAATAAATTCAAAAATATAGATTTTAGGACAATAAATAATCGCATTTCATTATTTTACCAAAATGAAGTGACAATTAATAAAGTGAGATCATTTTAAAAAATTAATTTATTTAAAATGAGGGACATGTTAATTTAAGCAATTAAATAATTAAAGATAATTATTTAATTTTGAGGATTATGACCGATAATTAAATAAATTAATAAATCCATTTAATTATGAGAATTAGTGACGTTAAATAAATAAATAAAATTTATTTATTTAATAATCAAGAAGACATAATGAATAAAATAATTAAATAAATTATGAAATTTATTTAATTAAGGAAGATTTAGACAATTAAAGACGTATTGAATAAATAAATAAAATTTATTTATTTAATAATCATGAAGGATAAAGAGATATGAATTAATTAAATAATTATGAATTATTTAATTAATAGCCGAATGTGGACCAAGGACATAGTTAAATGTCATAATTATGCTAGGACAAAAGTGGTAAAAATAGAGCTTGCGTGCCTAGGTCATATTTAAGTGTCTATAGTTACATGTCATCATTTGCACTTAAATGCATGTGTTTCCACTCAATCTATGGCATTGAACTACCAAATCTAGAAAAATTGTACCTATTTAATTGTTTCTTACATGTTGATATTTTTATTTAATGTGCAACATGTTTTTGTAATGTTTAGCATTTAGGCTCTATTTTTCAACATTACACAACAAAATATGTTATTATCATAGAGTGATATTGATAAAGAACATAATCTATTTAATTGAAGATAACATCTAATAACTACAAGAAATGAAGTGATTGTCTATCTATCCCTAGCTAATCTCATATTTAAAACCTTTTTTTTCAACATAGTTATACATATAGTCATGTTAGTGCACCCCCATTGTTTATCAAATACTCTATATGTAGTGTTTAGTCCAAGAATTATTTCCATCACTAAGGACTTAAACCTTCCTCCATCCAACCATCTCATTATCCTTATATTTTTAAAATGCACACAATGCCTTCTATAAGGTGTAACATAAGCATAAAGCTTATGTCACATATAATATTTATGGTTAACCAGCATGTGTTATCATTAGGAAGTGTTAAAAAAAAAAAAATTAATTTGAACCTTATTACTCTTTAGAGTTATAAGTTACTAGTCCCCCTATTACATCATACACATAAAAATATGGTAAATATTCATTCTATTTTTGGATTTTTTAAAAACTAAATAATTTAACTATATTAGAAGGATTAACAAGGACTCTATCCTTACCAAAGTCAAGAACATAAGAAAAAAGACTCGACCAGGAAATGGACTCCCTAATAGTAAGATAAATAACAAACAAACAGTGCAAGGAAACAACACAAGAATAACTAAATAGAATAAAACAAATTCAACACTAAATCATATCTCATTCCTCACAAATCAAATGAAGTGTGACTTCCAAAGAGTCTAAATCTTTATAATATGACACTATATTTTAAACCACAATATTACTAAAACTTCCCTCCAAAATATAATAACAAATCATTACATAATATTATAATTCCATAACCTTGCATATAATACTGTTTTTAATGAAAGAAGTTGCTCTTCAACCTTTGAAAGGGCCATTGTTTTTTACGAGAGAAGTTGCTCTTCAACCTTTGAAAGGGTCTTTTAATCATATCATATGATCTAGTCTTTAAGAAAGACTAAAAATAAAAGCTAAGAAATCCAAGTAAAGATGGAAACTGTGCAAAACAATGGCTTTATGATCCTAGTAATTTACTTTCCTTCCGGGATAAATTTGACCAAAACTCAACCCACGTCACATATCTCAATGCCTTCTCATTGACTTGGACGTCGACAAGACGAAAATGATACCATGCAATCATACGAAAAAAATGTGAAGTGGTAAGTACCTTCATAAATATACTCCACGACTAAACACAAACTTTAATCAAAGTCATGGCAGACTGAAAAAAAAATCAGTGAACAAATATGAGGCACATGCATTCAAAAGAAATATTCTTATTTCTGACACAAATAAAGCTCGATTACGATACGATACTACAGCTTTCTGCAAGTATCAAAGAAAAAAACTATGAAAATAGAATCAATCCTCATTGTTTAAAACCAATCAGTTTCTCTTCTTTTATTCAACCCAACATGCACTGTATTCTATTATTATGGCCATGAATTCTTTCAAAGATTTGTCTGTGGTCCATGAAAACACGCAAACCTGTTTTACGAAGAAAAGCTGACAAGCATTGCCTAAAGAGAAAACAAGAAGACCCATCTGAGAAGTTAACAAGTTGACTGCACTCTTGTAAACATTCGACTTATTCCTTGTCTCTCATGTCGACCACTGTCTGATAAAAGTCGAACATAGAAAACAAAACAGGCAGCTGGTTATCAGTATTAAGATAATGTATGTTAGCTAAGCATGACGGCGGTTTGCCCGGCATTTCTGCAAGTCGGTAAGTTGACAGGACGGCAGTGCGGGTCGGCGAGAGGTGGATGCCTTGTTCTCTTTCATGGAGAATCTCTACGTCACGTATGATTCATCCCATGTTTTGCAATAGTCCTAAACAGCGAAGAAATTTCTTAGGCATAAACTTACCTATGATGAACATACGTTGTACTTCTTTAAATTATTGAAAAGCTCAAATTTACTTATTCATGCCATTTTTAATTTTTATTCTCGAATATATTTTAATATATTTGTATATTGATAGATGACATACTTTGGTGTAAATCTGGATCATTTACACCTATTTACACAAATTTCCATACATTTCTTCAAACCACCTCTCCCTTGTCCGGCCGCCTGCCCCCTCTGCCCCCCACCTCTCTCTCTCTATCTTTGTGCGCGCGCACACGCGCGTGCATGCATGCAGTTTGATACATTCACTCCAATTATATATTAAATATACCTATTTGTGCACCTATTCCTATGCATTCTATTATCTAATAGATTTGACTATTTATTTATCTCGAGTTATTTTTCTAAATGCAAAGTTAACCTCTAAAAAGTGGGTTTCACCCTTCAAATTGCAAAAAATTAAATTAAAATTATAGTTAACGCGTATTACTTCCTTTGTCACTTAAGGCCAACTTAACATAAGTTTGCAGTATTTATATTCTATTGTTATGTCCTTGTATATAAAAACATTTAATTGTGTTCATTTAAAATTTAAGGCTATCAACTCCAATCCAAACTATTGGCAAGAATGGGGTGTAGATCAACGATCTTAGTTTTATTTTTTTGAGAGTTCTATTTATACTCTTGTAAAAGGCTCAAGAAAAGGTTCAAGGCTTGTATAGTAGATTACATAAAGATGCAATAGAATAGAACATGCAAAATTAAACAAATCCATACATTCATAGACACATCACATATCATAACTCATATATCATTATGTGGTATACTTAAATCTTTAACCCATATTATATCTTTGACACAATCTTCTTACTTACATATCATTCTTAAACCCCCCCCTCTCTCTCTCTCTCTCCCTCCCTCTCTCCCTCTCCCTCTCCCTTCCTCCCTCTCTCCCTCCCTCCCTCTATCTTATAGGGATGTGTCATTTTCTCTTGATATCATTTCACGACATGTTAAAGGTCACTAGATGTGTTGCACTTGACTTGTGTAGGTTTATCTTGATTTGCTTGGTAAGGGGTTTATCTACTACAAACAACCTTTAGTGTCCTTGTGGCTTTCCACCATTGGCCTCAATTAGGCCACCCTTTTCAAATTTTAACCCAATGGAAAAGTAGTGGCCCTATCCTACCAACATCAACCCCCCCTAGAAAATAAACCCATTTCTTATCCTCAAGATGTGCTAACCTTTTCTATTAGTGGAACAAAATTGAGTTGCAACTACTTCTTAAAATAATTATCCAAATTTCTTACTACAAGTGAAAAAATGTTGGTGTAGTGTCATAAATTGTTGCCTTTAATGATTTCACACTATGTTTGGCTCCCCCCTAAGTGCTTGTGCCCAAATATGTGTATTTATTACCCATTTAATTGTCATTTTTGAAAAATGAATTAAATTTGAAAAATTAAATTAATTGATTATTTAATAAATATCTAAATATCAAAGTGGAGCTAGACTAGAGTGCCCCAATTCCCTTGTCCCCCTAATCAGGCCCTAAATATAATATTTTATTCTCAATAGTAATATATTCATGAATGTGAAATATGCTTAAACTCATAAATATGTCTCTCCCTCAATTTGAGCAACTAATGAATTTTTTGGCCTTTCAAGAAAAATTTAGAAGGTAATTAAAGTGATTTCAAGAGAAAAATAAGAACCAATATCTACAAAACTCTTTTATCCAATTCATGTCTACAACACATCAACAAATCCATGTTTGTGTATAAGTTTCATGTTTCATTTTTATTTTTATTGTGAGTAGTAATGTGAGACCCCGCCTTTTTGTGATCATGTTGATAATATGTGTCTTTGATGTTTCTTGTCCAATATTTCATGTGCTCCTATGTTTGTGTGAATGTATAAAAGTAACTGATCAAATAACACCAATTTGAACTATAAAGCCATGTAAATGATCAACTAATTACATAATTACAATGAAATTGTTCATAAGAGATGAATTAGAATTCAAATAACATGAAAGAACAAAGAAATTCAAATTGAATCTAACTAAACAATGAAAGCCTCAATCTCATTGTGAGATTATGTTCAAATTGGATGGGGAGTGCTTGATTCAAAAAAAATCCATGATGTTGCAAAGCAATTGATGAAGAAATAAGATGAAGTGACTCACAAAATTCTCTCAAATTGATCAAATTGGGCAATCAATTCAAGAGAGTAAGTTTTCTCAATCCTTGTGAATCCATTATTATGTAAAATGACCTATTACTTATAGAATTTGGAAATCATGATCAATGGTGAGGATCAAAAATGCTAATCAATGGATGAAATCAAATGAGAGGATTGAACATGGATCAAGGATGAATCTAACAATTGATAATCCATGAGACATGGATCAAGGATTAGATCAATGGTTCAAAATCTATGAGAGACTCAACAAATTCCCTAAATTTTAAGAATTATGTTGGGAGATATTTCCATTTGGAGGGAAATATTTGAATTGAAAAAGAGAATGGTCCATGGGAATACCCTTTGTGCAAGTTGAGGAAATTGGAGGATTGGAAAGAAATTAGATAATTAAACAAATAATTAAAATCATTTAATTGTGCAAGTGGATGAGATTAGAGACTTTAATTAAATAATCATGAATTATTTAACCAAAGTATGATTATGAAATTTAATTAAATAATTTGCATTATTTAATCAAATGAGAATGGAATAAGTATGAAGAAAAGTGAATTAATTAAATAAAATTGATTTACATAATTGATAGGAGAAAAGGTGAATTTAACTAAATAAGTGACATTATTTAATTAAATGGACGAATTATGTGAAACAAAATAGGAATGGTGTTAGTAAGAGAAATCAAGTATGCAATATTACTTAGGATAGTTTTAAGTGTCTACATTTTTCCCCTCTTTGAAGAAATGCACTTGTGTTGTTTCAAAGAACTGATGTTACTTAGAATAAAAAAAAAAAGTATACTGATTTAAATGCCCTAATATTCCCTAGCAAAATAAATGACTACTGGTATACTACCCACTGAGATTTCAAAAAAACTAATTTTAGTTGAGCTCATGACATGGTGAAGGGATTGGTTTGCTACATAAAGGAAAAAAAAAGTTCTAAAAAGACTTAGATAATGAATAGGATGCATAAAAAGTTAAAAAAATGAGTTTCAAGGTCAAAACCTTAGTTTTAGGTAGGTATACATGCTCATTTTAGGAAACTTACAGCTCATTTGTAGTCTTTTCTTTTGAAAATTCTTGAGTTCTTTGAGAGATCCTGTGAGAGAGCTACTTGGAGCACCTATTGCAATGGAGTTCATCGTGCATGCCAGGCATTGAGCTGACTGTTTTGTGAGTAGCACCCTCTTGGCTTGGCTCACTAGGCATGTGCTTCAAAAATATTTCCTTGTGATTTTTCTAATTAGCAAAACATAGGCTAGAACTTAGAAAAAAAAAATTGCAAAACTTTGTTTCCACACATCTTGGTCATAGAGCACACACCTTGTACAAGGTGTAGCTTCTTTGCAAAGGCATGAATTCTCTAATTTGGTGCTTTTGTTTTTGCAAAATACTTGCACTTTCATCCTGTGTGTTTGTGAAATACCCTATGTGTTTGTAAATTCATAACAGTACATGCCTTTCCAATACAATTGCACTTTTGCAAAAACCTTGCACATTTTTCATTTGATAGTCTTGTGCTATTGTTCAAAAGTACGCTTTTATACTTTTAAGCCATTTTACCTAGATTTTCTTACTTAAATTTTGCAAACTTGACATTGTCCATGTTTTGCATGGATGTCACTTTACTACCTTTGTCTTTGCGAGACTCCAGATTGGTGTTATTAGATAAGAGGGTGGGCTCCAGTATCAAAGGGACTATTTACTTCCATGCCTTGGGGTTGTGGCACATTGTAACATGCCCATTGTTCTACATAGTAACTTCCTATATTTTAATCTCAAGTAAAGGTTTAAGTGCGGGGTGTAATGCTTGAGGATCATGATAAGGGCCAAAAAGTGGCAATATGATGGGTATGTGGTGACAACTTTCTTTTTACCCAAAATTGATGAAGCGAAAAGGGTTTTTAAAGGATATTCTCAACTTTCCACCAATATAAATTATGTTTTACTTTGAATTTAATAAATAATTATTATTCATTTTCTACTTGAATTACAATTAAAGTCCTAATTATTAGGTTGATTAGAAAAAAATTTGTAAGCTTTCAGCGGTATCACATTTTTGAATCAAAATATACATCACATTCTATACTTCACATACTATAGGATTAAAAAATAAAAATTAAATTTCATAAATTTACGGCCAAGTTAAGGTAATTAGGACATCACGAGTTTTATATTTTAAAAGTTGTAATAAAAAATTCATAATTAATTATTTACTTGGAAAAATTACAAAAGATATGCATCACATCGAGACATGAGTCCTCTACTTATATCTAAAATCTTATAAAAAAAAATGTATCATTTTTAATTGCGGTTGGGGTGAATTAGGAAGAACTTACCTACTTCTTATTTTTCCTAAAATTTAAGTACTCTTTTGCATTGAAATTTCAAATTTTCACCAAATATATTTTTTCTTTTTTAAATAAACCTAGTAGTTTAGAAACTACATTCAATTTCTTTCTGATTCTATTCTTACATGTTTTTGAAATAATATAGATAGCTTATTCAAATTTTTACATCAAGTTGCTAACTCCTAATTTTTGAATTTTTTGCCACTTAGAGACTGTTTTCCATGATGATCTTGCACATGCCCGGCATCTATCCAATAAGAGAAATAAATTTTTTCCTTAATGTAAAAGATAAAATGCACATTTGAGATAAAAATCTTTCCAAAATTTTCATTACATTATATCAAAGCATTACAAATTTCCAAAGTAAAGATTACATAGTACATCATAACATGATATCATTTTTCTTTCTACGTTCTTCCATCATAATGGATACAAAATACAAATATAGGTCTCTATTGAGCTTACTGGAAAAAGATGTACGAATAGCCATAGAAATCCTCCATTCTAAACCTTGGTCACCAACTAAAGAGGAGAAGCATCACCCAAGAAATTTTCTACCAACCATGGACTAACTGCGGTCCCTCACACATCTATCTAATTGATAGATGGCCCTACCCTTTGATGAAGAGATTAGTTTGGTAACCTTATAATAACATGATTTTTTCTGAGCTTGTTGGTGTGTGTTAAGTAATTCTAGATCTATACGATTCTAGATCTATCATACAATGGCTACAACCTATACATATGACATCCCCCATCTAGTATAAAAATTTGGAAACACAATGAACTAATATTGTAATTAGTGGAAACTTACACTACTTTGGCCAAAGTTTTCATCACTCTTAATTTCAGAGTGTACACCACACACTCACCGACCTTCCTAGATTGGTTTATACATATGAAAATTCATACCCTATGCATACCTGATATCCCATTCATTGGAATATATTAACCCTAGGAACAACCTATTACCTCTATTTTTATCTAACACGTCAACGAAGTAACCAAAGTAACTCTATGAATCAACTAGTTTAACCATTAAATACATAAGCTATAACCCTATCATAATATATATAATACCTTCTACAACCACCCATTCCTTAATATACATAATATGTACAAACACATCAAGAAAAATAGTTCTTTACTCTAAACACAAAAAATATCCTATCTATTTCATAAAAGAATTAATCAACTTTCCTTAATAAACAATAGAACTAATAAGCTACTGTAGCCTATCATGGTTTAAAATTGGCAAGGGAGAAGGGGGTATTGAAAATTTGGTTGAAAGGGGACTCATTGAGTATTATCAACTACCTTAGGAATCTCACTTCTCCTTCTTGGTCCATAGAAAGACTTATTAATAATGTTCTGTCTTTGTTGAATAATTTTGAAGAAGACTACATTTCCCATGTTTTTTGTGAGGCTAATGGTGTCATGGAACTTTTAGCAAACCATGGTGTGTCCTCAGCTAGGTCTTGGGATGTTAATGACCATCTACATGTTGATCTTATTGCATTACTTAATAATAATAGTCCTTATGTCTTTGAAGGGGGACAAAACTTCTTGGAATCTTATGGGATGGTGGTTTAAATGATATCCTTCTTATCTTGATTAGAAATTTGACTATCATCACTCTTATTGGAAATTGTGGGAGGATGAGTTGTAATCTAATGAGGGATCATGCCTTATTTTTTCTCTGCACCTCAAAATTTAGGATCACACATTTTTTGGGTGTTATTTCCTCCTTTTTTTTTTAATAATCTCCATTTGTATTTTGTGGGGTTTTATTTCTGAAATTTTCTTGATGCTTTTGGAGATGGGGGGAGATAGGTACAAAATGGATCCCTTTTGTGTGTTGAAACAAAAGCTAATGGAGAAGTTTGGAAGCTCTTGTAGAAAGGTGGGGTCACCCTTTTTATAGAGAAACTACACGGGTCTAATCCCAAGACCTCGTAGGAGTTTGTGGAGGCTTGGAAAAACCATGTTATTAGTATGTTTGGAATTGATATCACTATGAATGATGAGTTCATAGTTGAAGTTACAGGGCTATCAACTAAGGGGAGGAAATTTTTTAGAGAGAAAGCTATGTCTGGGATGGCGAGATTCAACTTCCCGATGGATAAAGAGAAGGAAAAAATTGTAAAGCTCTAGTGTGGTGGCTATGATCAAACCTCAATTAAACTAATTTGGGGAGATGTGGCTACAACTCTTAGGAAGTACTTCACCTTGGACAGGAGATACTCAACAATTTATGGGCACCATTTTATGCTGCTAAACCATTTTTTCCATGGTAAGTTGGTCTCCTTCCTATTTTATCTTATTTCGTCTCTGGAGAATGGGATTATGGATTATAGAAAGAGTCCCAAAAATCCCTTTTTACATGGGGGTTTGATGCTTTTAATTGTGGAGCACATCAAAGAAAGATATGTAATTGCAACCCCTATTCCTAGTAGAGCCTACAAGGCCAAGAAGAAGGATAACCTGATGGGGAAGTCTTAATTGGAGGAGGAGGAAGGAGATGGTGAGATGGAGTCTGGGGATGACTCCTTGGCTTGATTTGATGGCTACCAAAAAAATTTGGACTATGATAACCCTTCAGCTAGGGTTAGGAAAAGTTTGGTCCCTTCTGGGTTTGGCAGTATGAGCTTTGTGAAGAATGTTGAGCCTTATCCTTCGCATGTGAAGTGGCTAATATGGAGGGGAAAGGAAATGGTAGGAAGGTTCCTAAATGGGGGCTAGTGAGTGTTGTAGCTTCCCATGCTATGGAGGAGTACATTCTCAGGAGGGTGTTGGGAATACTAAGGTGTGTGGGGTGGAAAAAAATTCTCTTGATGATAAAATTATGGATTGTGGGGGGTAGGAGGGTCCCAACTGATGTGGAGGTGAATTTGGAAAAAAAAATTGACTTGGAAGCATCCCCTATAGTGTCATTTTCTAAAGGAAAAGGCGAAGAAAAGTTCGTCCTACCTATTGGTTTCTACGAAGATGATCCTTTGATGAGCTCTCACTAGGGAGGGGTCTATATTGGGGCTCATTAGATTTTAATTAGGCCTCGGGTTTGGTGAAGGAAGGGTTGGATTTCTTTTTCAACCTACTTATGTGGCTCATTCAAGAGGTCCAAGATCTTCATGGTAAGTGTGATACTATAGCCCATTATAACATCTCCACTTTGAGAAGTTTTAGGGAGCAGGGTTTTGTTTTTAGCATGGTTAATTTATTGAACTCCACTCTCAACCAAGTGGTATAGGATTTTGCTAAAATGAAAAAATACCATGATCCAAGGATTACTGCTTTGGAAAGGAGCTTCCTGCAAATCCGCAAGGATCTTAATTCCTTGATAAACCTCAACAAGTATTCACTTAAGACCACAGGTGAAAGATTGGTACTTCTAAATGAGAAAGCAAAAGAATGGACTAGAAATTCCCTCTTCCATGACCCTTCAAAGAAGGCTTTGGGTGAGGACTTTGAGACTGGGAAGCTGTTTATTGACTTGGGGGTTGGATTGAGTATTTGCAGTTACATGAAAACAAATAAATGCAATGCGGTTCCTATGTAAGATGTTAAATAAATCATGGAGATGCACAACAAGGTGATAATTGTTGTGTGGTCTCACAACACACCCCAAGAATGAAAATACTTGGGGACCCAAGTGAAAAAAATATAACTCTTATGGCAGGAGCTAACTAATTGGAAGATAAATATTTGATAAAAGAGTACTCTGTGTTGTAGGTGTTTCGTATACTGAGTACTGGGTACTAGAAACATAGAAAAGGTGAAAGGTAATGATAAGTTTAAAGTGAAAGGCTCTAGCCTAGTAAGATGGAGTTTGATAAGTTGGAGTTTCGGTATAATCGAGGTCCAAGAAAGTAAGTGGGTAAAGCTGAATATTGGGTACCGAGTTGCAATGTGAAATGAAATGTTAAAATTTTAGATTTATCTAATGATCTCGATGATCCAATATATGTACAAGGATTCATGATATGCTTTAAAAAAAATGTGTTAATTACAGATTTTTGTACTAACATTTGAATAATGGTTTTATTTACATGAGATGTTATAATATATGGTATTTAAAAAAGGGGGATTTAATATATGGTATTTGTGATTTCAGGAGATATCAATTGTGATGCAAAGGTCGAGTATGGACAGTCAAGAAAACTTGAATCATGGATGGAATAATTCTTAATCTAGTTCAATCACTTTGGGAGGCGATAATGCAGACAACTTTGAGTCCACTGGAATGTTGGGGATCTCAGTATTTCACATATGGTGGGAACAAATGCTAATCTTTGAGAGAGCCCATTCCCAAGAGTGACAAAACCAGAGCCAAGTGAATTGTAGGGAGCTAAAATTCCACCTTATCATTTTGAATATATGGGAAGCCCCTACATACTATCATGATTCGAAGTATCATCCTGGTGAAGATTCCAAATGAGAAAGTAGAATCTGAAGAGCTTCAATGAGTAATTGGAGTTTCCTTCCATTGACTTCAATTGCAATTCTCCTATTGGTCACAATATTCCACGTGCCTTGATGAGATTGGTCCCTTATATTTCTTTTCATGTATTTGTCTTATCTTATCTAAGCCCTGTGTTCTATGAAAGGCTAGAGGATGCTTCATTTTTTTTTTTAAGTTCAGAATTTGTGGATGTCGGAGGAGCATGAACTTTTTAAGTTTTGTTCTTTTTTCCTATTTTCTAAACCATTCCGACGTAAAACTTTGTATGCATGTAGACATTAATTGATATCAAAGCTTTATGGATAACTACCTATATCTTAGTATCTTTTGTAGCTAGTTTTGTAAGTTTAGCCGAACAAGACTATATGTTGCGACATTTAAGGGTGCATACATAACCTACTCAATGTCCATAAATGAAACCATCTCTTTAAAAGCTTACACCATTTTATACATAGTTGTGAAGCAATCTAGTGAAATATAAAACGGTTTTCTCTATTTTGATTAATTCTTTGGGGCATCCATGGAGAATAATCAGGAGAAACTTTTATTTTTTAGTATTTTTTATACTTTGTTTTAGAATAGATGTTTAATATTTTGAAAATGTTCCAAAAAAAAAGAAAGAATATAAATGAATGGAAAGAAATTTGTTGAAAATATTTTATTTTCCATAAAATTGTTTAATGCTTAATGCTAAATCTACTTAAGTGATAGCAAAGAATTTGTGATGTTCATGAAATATTGTGGAAAATCTTTTGGTTTCATAATATTCAAATTTATCAATTCAATTTGAAGTGTTATCTAAAATGTTCAAAGAATGACCATAGTCCCCCTTGAGATTAAAAACAAATGTCACGTCATTACCTAAGAGTGGCCCTAGTACAACCATGACCTAGTTATTGAAGACTTGGGATTGAACGAAAGCCAATCTTTGTCCTGTGAATGCAAAATTTACCTTTAGGTGTTCTTTGTTCCATATCTTTCAAGAAGGATAGGCTCTTCACAGTCTTGTCTGTGGAGATTTTATCTGACCTGTTTACTGCGAGTAAAACCATTGTCAACAATAACCAAGGATGTGGAAGCGGTGGGGATGTTAAAAGAGCTTCTCTATTTGCTATTTTGTATTCACTTTTTTTTTTTTTGTTGTTGATGATTGGCTGATTGTGGTTTTAATCAATCTATTGTGGTTTTAGGTAGTGTTACTTCTTTATCTCTTGTGTTTCCTTCCCTTTTTATATAGGGTTTTAGGAACCTTTCAAAACATATTGTATAAAATAAAAAATAATAGAACTAACTTCCCAACAAAATAAGCAATGTCACACAATCTTTTAAATAAGAACATAGAACAAAAGAATAAAGAGTAGGAATTAACTCCAATTGGTTGATTTGGATCCCCAACTTAGCCTTCTCCAAGCGGTAAGCAACCTCTCAATATGAATCCCTCTCAAAACCTCTCTCAACTCTCTTAGAAAACTCTCTCTCTCTCAGCTCAAGAAAACAAAGTATAACAACTCAAAAAAATAACAACAAAATGTAGATAAGCATGCTCTCAAATGAGGTAAATATCTCCTCTATTTATACACAGAAATCAACAACTAAAGGCTAAAAACAGGGCATGGAGATTGACACTTCTCAGCTCAATTGATTCAACTCAACAAAGTAAATAAAAGTTGGTAGCTAAAAATGATGTACAAGGAACACATACACAGCCAAGTGAATGAGTCACTCATCACAAATGAACAACAAGAAAGACAATTAGAAATGCAAGGTATATGTTTCCCTACAGGTTGACTTGCATAGACAGCTGCACCCTTGACTAATTCCATATATTTCATATGCTTTATAATCTAGAAATTCATACTGAGAATAGACTTCTATTTGATTCATTTCTTTCCTAGTTTGGAACCACCTTATACCATTCACACCACATTATTTGGTTGATGGTTTGTTGTTTTGAAGTAGTTGACTATTACCTGTGCATAAGCATTTGATATTGTTTGCTTTGACAAAGTCTTTGGTAGTGACTCTTTACATGTTGGAAGGCACTGGTTAATAAGTGATATTTATTTTGTGTTGCATATATTCATACTACTATGCTCTTTAAATTTTTTAAACTCCATTCAAATATATATAATCATGCGCTATCTACTTTAGTGTTGCTTCACTTATAATATGTTGTGTGCTATTTATCATA
>VDFB02047782.1:0-20609 GCA_007258455.2 Sequoia sempervirens | reverse complement strand
TTAATTCTATCCCTGCTCCACTTCCTGACTTGGACTTAGAACCATCAAATTTCAAAATCCATAATTGATCTAGAGTTGATATTTCTTTCTTCTTTAGGGCCACATGTATTTGATTGCAAGGAGAACATGGAAGCTTGGACTGGTGCTAGTCATCAAGTTTTAAAGGTAATTGGGGGCATGATTTACTAGAAGGCTCTTCTAGATTCAAAATCTATTTAGGAACTAATTCTTGAACTCCTCTTGGGTCAGATCATGATGTAACACATTATTCACCAATTCCTTGGGAATTGGAAGGGAATTTGGGGTAGGTGTAATTGGAAAACATTGAGATTCCTCAGTTTATCTTTGTAGTTAAGAGGACAAAACCTGAGTCTGCTCGAATTGAGAAGATAATTCTTTTTGAGCAAGACTAGATCTTGTAAGGATGGCTACATCCTTTGCTTTAGGTGGAAATTTATTGGTGGAGGTTTGGGGTTGAAATTCACAAGTTTCTTCTACCTAAGAGACATGGTTTAAGATATCTACACAGGGTTGACAAGTTAACTCAATGATTCTAGCAATGGACCCTACACTAGTTGGGAAGCAACAAACTCCACATATGATCCTCTTTTCCCAGCACCAACCTACCCTCTTGCAAATTTTTGATTAATACTTGTTGGTTAACTATAGTTATTGGGTCAGTTTGTTCTAGAGGCAATAGATCATCAAAATGAAGCATAGTGAAAGCCATGATTTATTCTTGCTTGTAAACTCCTATCTTGGTCTTGAAATAGGATACCTCATTAGGGGAATCATACTCGGTGATCATGTGTTTGAGCCTAGGCTCACTTTCAATTCAGATCTGGCTTGCTATCCCTTTATAGGGTAGCCACATGTGTGAGAAATCCAAAGATAAATATCCCCCAAGACTTTTCATGAGGTCTCTACTCAAGAGCATACCATAGGTTTTTGGGATATCTGCAACATGGATATCCATATAAGTTTGGATCCTTGGATCAGATCCAATCTATACATGGATATTTTTAAGCTCTCCTACCAAATTTAGTTCCATTTTATCTAATTGAATAAATTTCTTGTTAGTTTGGAGTGGACTTAGACCTAATTGCTTACAAATTGAAAAGGGCATGACATTTCTCAATGCCCCAGAATCTAATAGACAGTTATGTAGATTCTTTCCAAAAATTCTTAAACTCAAAAGGAAAGGTGGAGTGCCAATCTTACCTTTTTAGAGTGTTTCATTCATCTTGTTAGTGAGATTCATCTTTCCTTTCCCTTTTGAATTGTCTATTCCTCCAAGGCTTTCAACAAAATTTCCTTTTGAGCAGGGCACCACTTCATAACATCAAAGAATGACATTAAGGTTTTCTGCCTCTGCATCTCTACAATGAAATCAAATTATGAATCATTCTTTACCTAATGCTTAGGAAAGAAAGGGGAAGTACCTTTATTCTGAAAAATTGATGGCCCCTTTGGTGGTGGTGGGTTATTATTTGCATTCTGGTTTGGCAAGACCATGTTATTAGGAGGAGCGGTTGTGGTGAATGACCCCTTATTTTGATTTCTAAGGAAATGGCCTCCCTTGGTTTGGAAAGCTTGGGCATCATACACATCTTCTACCATTTCATTCTCTTCTTGACTAGGAAATGAAGAGTCCTCCTCAAACAACTCATAAGTCATGGCAGTATCAGTAGACCCACCAGATTTACTAGAAGCACCTTGTAATAGAGCATCAACTTGGGCTATCTTAACCATCTTCTCCATCTTTAGTAATTCACCTCAAAATGGGCCATAGTATCATGTAGCCTACACAATTAGTCATGAAGTTGAGGTCTGATATGTTAGCAGTGTGTTGCTTCTCATCACCTACCTGGTAATTATGGGAGACTCCCCCATTATTAGGCCTGGTGTTCCACTATCTATTGTTATTAGAACTTTGATTGTATCTTCTATTTTGATTTTGATAATTATGGTTAGAGGAATTTTGACTTTGATAGTTCTTCTGATTCTGATTAGTGTTGTAATTCTGATTAGAGTTTTGGTTAGAATAACCCCCTTGATTTGAGTATCTTCCCTAATTTTGAAAGTTTTGATTTTGATTTTGAGGAGGGTTCTATCTTAGTTGAGCCATAACATTAGACATATGAGATAGAGTATTTTTAAGAGTCTCCATCTCATTAGTCAATTGCAAAGTCTTTTCACTTTTTGTAGTCTTCACTACAGAGGGATGATTAACAGGATTTGATCCTCCAACTTGATTTTGGTAATTTTGAGTTTGTTGAGAGGAGTCCTGGGGACCATTGGTGAATAATGGTAAGGGAGATGAGAATTGGAATTTAGACATAGGTTTGTATTGGGAGTAGGATATCCCTAGGATTGTATTGAATAAAGGAGGCAGATTGGGCATTTGGTATCCTATAGGAGGAAGAACTCCTCCTAGACTCCCAGATTGCAAACTTATTTGTTGTTGCAACTAGATGGTCAGGTGATATACCTTATCCAAAGAATTAATTTTGGGTGGTTGATATGTCCTCTTCAAGAAGAGGCCAATCAGAGGATCCACAACCCTTAAGTACGCCATAATGGCAGTGTTCTCAATAACTAGGTAAGGATCTTGTAACCTTCGGTACACTCTTTGGAACCTTGTATTGAATAAGGGTAGTGGTTCATGATGCTCTTTTCTTATTGTGGAAAATTGGTGTTAGAGAATAGCAGGGTCTACATAGACCCAAAATTGATTAATAAAGGCATTTTCCAAGTTTGTCCAACTAAGAATCGACCCTTGGGGTAGGTTTAGATACCAGTTGTATGCCACGTCTTCCAACGCATAGGGGAACAATTTGCACACAACGTCATGATGGGCTGTATGTGGTCCTCAACACTACTAGATTCTCCATGCATATACTTTGGACAAAACCTCTCAGGGTTCTTGGGGAGATCATGTATTCTCCCAATGATAGTCCCTAGCAGTGAGGGATTATTGACAAAGAATGCCATGGGTCTTAGAGGCAATACAAGTTGAGCAGGTTGTGGAATGGGTGAGTTTGGCCAGTGAGGTGGCGTAGGTGGGTTTGGTGGAAACCCAGGTGGGGTGAGAGGTGGTGATAATGGTGGAATCAAAACTCTACGAGCTTGGGGCCTATACTTGAAAGGGGTTTGGAGTTTGACCAATGGTTCTAGATTTTGAGTAGACTTAAGAACTCTCTTGTACCTATTTGGTGAGAATGACTTGATTTGAGGAAGTTTGTTCCTCAATCCCTCCTTCTAGCACCAATTGTGTTGAGGGTCAAAATAGCACAACAACATTAAACATAATATTACTATTCTATTTCTCCTAAAAAGAAAGACAAAACATGGTAATCTAACTCCCAAGGTCTTGGTAATTGGTTTTCAATTATGTTGATATTGCTCAATGGTCAATATAACTATAATGTGCAAGGGGCATTTTCTATTAATTAGGAACATAACTGCATGAAATCAACTAAGCTACATTTGGGGGGGGGTTTAAATAAAGATAAAAAGATGGATTGGAGTCTTAAAGAATAAGAACACGAATGAAAGTTCTTAATGTACAAACATGGATATCAATAATGAGTGTTTCATCACCTAACCACAACCAAAACAAGATGCAATCCATAGAATAAACTATGCTACTTCATACATTGATAGTGCTAATTCAATACCATACCCATTCACTAAACTTTACTTCAAAAAGATCATTCACTCATCATCAAATACAGATCAAATAATATAATAGTAACTTCATTCATAGATAACCTAATGAGATAATCTTGAATCCGGTTTCTGCTATTGATTCTCATCTAATAGAAAAAATTTAGGCACAAAAAATCATTGGTATATAGATTGATCATGGATCATTAACCTTATCAAAATAGGTCCAGGCTTAACAACATACAAAAATGTGTAAAACTGTAACATATAACCAAGTTCAATCAAACTTTAAAGTATTTCTACTAACAAAAATTACAATCCTAGAACTAATCTCTCTTGCTATCATCAGGTGGCTTATCTTTCTTCAATTATCTGACCCTTACAAAATAAGACCAAATAGTACATATAGATGCCACATGCACAAGTTCCTGTCAATCATCAATTTAGATCCACCCATTAAGGAGCTAGAATTTAATGAAAGACTGGAATTCTCATCTTGAGCTAGAAGGATGGAGTACAATATTGCACATAATTTGACATCCAAAGAATAAGGTGGAACTGAGGGAGGGAACTGGAGTTGAGTCCACATCAAAGCCCTACAAAAGAGGAGAGGAGACGTTGTGTCTAGTGAAGAGAGCCAACTCACTTTTGCATTGCATGCTCAAGGATATACTCATTATAATTGGAAAACACTTGTTGAAGGACATTAGAATCAAACCCATCCAACCAATCATCTTCAAATTTAATTCTTTTTAATTATGATAAAACCAATCCATGTACTTCCTTTAATTTAATTATTTCCCTTTTAGCAGCCTTCACTTCTTCTCTGATGTCCATGAACCTATCCAATAACAAGTCATCTTCATAATCTCCTTTCTGCATTGCCTCTTCAAATCTTCCACTCGATTTCTGCCTTATCTTATCTAAAGAAAGACCATCCTTAACTGAGGTATCTAGATTGACTAAAATAGCCACAATTGCCTCTAATTATTCCATCTGTTGATTCAAATCTTTAGTAACCTCTTGAATCTCACTTTTATTCTCTCAAATAGATTTGGATTTGTATCCTACTATCTTTATAGTATTCTCAATAAAATCAACATTATCCTCTTCAAGGATTGACTGCTCAAGTAGAGTCGACTGAGGCACCTGGCTAATATCCTTAAGCCTTTTAGCATGTTCCTTATATTCCTCATCTTTCTTATCTAGATCTTTGGTGTGCTGGTCTAAACCCCTGCTAACTCAAGTGTTGCCTTGTGAATCTTAAAACTATCAACAAGAACATCATTAACCTCTTGATTGAGCTTTTCAAACCATTTTTCCATCATTCCCACTTTGCTCCTCATTTGCACCAAATCATTTGCTTCCTTCTTTGTTAGTAAAATTGGAGATTTAGGAGCAACAACTTTTTGAGAAATTAGAGTTGAGACATCCTTCAAAAACTTATGCAATTGATCCAGTTGAGCCTTAAGCTCATCTTTCCTTTTTTTATCTATGATAATCTTGGACTTAGTAGAGGAAGCCACAATATCAGTCAAATGCATCTGCTGATTTCTTGTAGGCCTTCCCAAATTTACTGTACCCAATTGATAATCAGTCATCTGCATATCATCCCGGTTCTTATCCACCATTGGTATTGTACACTCGACAATGATTTATCCTATGTCTATAAGCTTGGTGGAGTGAAGAAAGCTGTACTTCTTTTTAGGCCTCTCCTTTTCAATTTACTTCATCATTTCATCCCAGTTTAAAGGATGTGGTTGAACAATTTGCTTTCTCTTGAAGTCAAGTGTTAACCAAGTAGGAGCAGTGGGAGTAGTAACTATCTATGTTGAAAAAGAAGCAACAAAAATAGAGGATAAAGGTTGCAGTATGGTATTTTTAGGCTGAGAGTCAACCTCTTGCACAATCTATATCTCCTTCTATGCCTCTTCTTGTGCAAGCTTCTTGGCCTCTTCCTTATCCTTTTGTTCTTGCAGTCTTTTATCCTCCAACTCCTGCTTTAGATGTTCCTCTTCCAATATTTTCTCCACTAACAATTGGTCTCTTTCCTCTTCTAATTTCTTAACATAATCCCAGGCTTCTTTAGACTTCTTCTCATATAGAGCAAGCTCTACAACCTCCTTTTCTCTTTATAGACACTCTTGTTCTTCTTTCTTCCTATGAGATTCTTCTGTAGCCTTGAATTTGGCCTCAAAAGCTTCTTTTTCTCTTCTCTGCTTGGCCCTTTCCTCCTCTAAATCATGGATCTTCTATTGTAAATACAATTTCTCCCTTTCCTCTTTCAGTCTAAGCTCTTGCTCCTTTTGTTTCTGTTGCTAAGCCAATCCATTAGCCTTAACTTTATCCTCTAGTTCCTTCTATTTTAATGCATTAGATTGTGCCTTAGCATCAATATCCTATTGCCTAGCTAGTGCCTCAGCTTGAGCCTACACATCTGCTTCTTTCTGTTGATCTAAATCCTCATCTTGAGCCTTAGCATAAGCTTCCCCTTTATCATCCTTAGAGAGTTTCCATTGATCTTCCTCTATTAACACATACTTTGTTTTTGCATTAGATGTTACATCATGGGAAGCTACTGCATGAGTTTCTTTATTAGATGGGGTAGCCTTAGAATCTGTTGCAATATAATGTATTTCTATTTTAGGCTCCTCTTTTAACAACTCAACTTCTTGATGGAGAGTCCCCATAAGAATTCCCTCACTTGGTTGTCCTTCAACAAGGGGTTGAGTAGATGCTTCTCCTGCAAGAGATGTGGAGGCACCAACTTCTACAATGGCTTCTCCTTCTTGCACCTGAGGAGGATCTTGAGCTATATCTTCCTCCCTTGAATTAGGAGGAAAAAATTCTAAAGGCTGCTTTGGAGGTATTCTTCTCTTTGTCCTTCTATATTGGGTGGTTCCAACAACCTTCCTCTTTATGGATGTTTGAGCTTTTGGCTGGTTAACCCTCAAAATAACCCATTGAATTCTCCTATCCAACACCAACCTTGCAATTTGTTTTATATCAATTGATTCCTCGACATTCCAATCAACTGGGTCTACATCTTTAGTGCCTATCTTATCTACTTCATATTGGGGATCCAAAATTACCCCATCATCAGACAATGTCTCTGGAATGTCCTCCTTGATCCCATACTACACCATGAGTGGGATAGATAATCTCTCATAATTCCTTCTCCTAAGATCATATTCATCCTGGAGATCTATCCAAAAATACTCCAATAGATTAAAATGCTTATCAAAGACACTAGGGAGCAAAGCTTGCATCTTGTGTTTAGGATCCAAATGTAGCCTAAAAGTGTATAAACCTAATTTTAAATAAAAAAATTCATCACAGACTACTTTAGCTGCCACAATGTGTGGACAACTATACTCACCCAATTTCATAGGAAACTTATTACAACCAGTCTTGTGCTTCTTTCCAAATTTAAAGTTAATCCTCAAAGCTTGATATACAAATTTCATCAATATAATTGTATTGGTACAACACCTAGGTAGTAGGTGGGGGTGGCCATCAAAACCATATTATTTGAAATAGGTAAATTTGGGGTATTGGATATACCAATGTCCCCATTTTGCAATAAAATCAATAGCCTCCCTACTCAGTCTATAACCAACATCTCCTGTTAACCTATTAATGATGACATACAAAAATGCATCATTAACCATCTTGTAATGTGACTCCAAGGTTTGTAAAGTAAGCTGGTCATAGTGGTTCCATACTTTATTTTTCTCTTGGACCTCTCCTAATATGCCCACTGCATTCAATCTAGGAATAATTCCCATCCTGGCAGTTGCATAGAGTACATAAGAAGTCATAAAGAAACTCTTGGTTTCTCTCACTCTCAACATTTGATTATGAATTCTCTTAGACACCACCATAGACAATTCAAACTATTATTTTCCATACAAGATAGTCTAGATAAATGGAAACATCCATTCTTTAAATTGAGAGGCATCTCTCTTTCCAAACACCCTAGAGAGAATCATTATTATGTTCCCAACCTCCTTGTAGAAGTCTAACCTTTTAGGCTGATTAGGAAGCTTAGCAAGAGACTTCTTTTCTACCCTCATCCAAGTTTTATTCATATGATTTCTACTCACTTCCTTCTTATCAGTATAGAGATTCAATGCTTATGCTTCATATAGTTACCTAGGATTCTGGGGAATAGGTACATTAAACATGAATCTGATCATTTGCAGTGTTAGATCAATGATAACATTTCCCTTCACATCCACACATTGCCTAGTAGTAGGATTGTATGCTTCAGCTACTACAAGGATCAACTATGGACACTAGGAAGACAAGGGGAAGAGTGCAACATGGGCCAAACCTAATTGAAAAATTCTTTTAGTTCTTCCTATGACCTCCTCCTTATTGATTGTCTCCTCATACAATTCCTCATATTTTTAAGGGCCCAAATCGGTGTTAGTAATATCTTCCCAATTAGAATCTACCCTACTAGCTGTGAGGGTAACCTCATTATGTTTACATCTCAGAGTATATGGGAGTTGTTCCACCTTAATATTCTTTTGTTTGGCTCCTTGCCTAGAAGTCTCTATTGGTTGGCTCCTTTGAGAAGCCTCTTCTGATGCTCCTGACATTTCCCTCACTCTACAATAAACTCCTGTATTAGAGGAACAAAAAAAACATAGAAATCAATACATCAGTCAATACCCACCTCCATCTCTTTGAAACATTATTTACAATTAACCAAAATTCAACCCTTATCAGAGGTGGATCCATATGAGAATAAGGAACAAGGCATTATTTCTGAACAAACTGGGACCGGGACTAGAGCAAAACTGGGATCAGAATAAGAAACATAACTGAATCAGTTCTAATTGCTAGTTCCTTGTTTGATCTTCATTTCGGTTTTGGTTCTAGTAAAGGACAAGTATAAAAAAAAAACACTGCAATGACCTAAAGTGGAATCATTTTAGGAACTAATCCTAATGGAAACAACTTCAATACAAGTTCATTCCAAAGTCTGCTCGCGCCAATTCACTATGCAAAATAGAGGGTGTTTTTCAAAGACACAGTCATATGAATTTAAAGACCTGGGTCACATGGGCTTACAAGGAAAACTAAGTAAAAAGGGCCTAACCCCATCTTCCAATCATACAAGGACCAAATTTAAACTTAAGGAAATACACTTTGTAAAGGTTTATCAGGAAAACCCTAGTTTGCTCGAGATGTTGATTTAATCATTTAGGGAAACACAAACCCACCATAGAACACATCCAATCAACATGGGATCAAGATGAAATAGGGTTTCAAACACATTTCAAACATTTAGAGTACAGATAACCATAGAAAATGGAATCCCTAATTAGAAACTAGGGCATGAAAACAACCCACCTGTCATGAAAGTGATAAGAAACTAAAAAAGAAAAATGAAAAAGAAGGAAAACGAAGAAGAAAAACAAAGAAGAACAAGACAAAAAAAAGGAAGAAAAAAATTCACAGAAGAAAATTCCATGAATACACCAAAAAAATGACATGCAAAATGACAAAAAAAAAATGCAAAGTGGGAAGAAGAAAGAGAAGAGCCCTACCTTAAAATGCTCTCTGAGAAAGACTGAAATCTAATCAAGATTCACTCTGCATCTCACCTCCGTAATCAAATCAATCCTCTCAAATTTTTTCTAGCTCTTGTTCACTTAAATGTATTGAATAACAAAGATAATGAGCCAGTTAAACTTGATTAGGAATTTAAAATCAATTCATGTGTGTGAAGAGGCTGTAATTAATGCCATTAATACAGTAGGTTAGAGGCGGAGAAAACAACATGAATAGACAATTAATTCCCATGAATACCCAAAGTAGGGTGGACATAGACCTAGGTCCAAGACAACATAAATAATTTTGTATCAAGTCCCTTACCTAGCTCCAAACCCAACTTTGTTCTCGCAATAAGGAAAAAAATGAAGAAAAGAAACAATGGGGCGGAATCAGAAAAGAAATCAAACTAGGATCTTTCACAAAGTTCAAAGTTCAGTTTTGATTCTGGTTTTGCTTCTGACCAAAAAGTAGGAAATGAAACAAAGACACACAAACACAAAGGGAAGCGCAACCGGAATGAAAATCGGGCCCAACCCAAATGCCAACGAAACAAGTAGACAAAGCAAATGAGCAGAGTTGAAATCAAAACGGGAACATGATTTGGAATTTTAGAAAGTTCCATGTTCCATTCCATCTCTAGTTCTCATTCGGCCAGAAAAAAAAAAAAAGGAAACATCAAACAACTCAAGGGAGAAAACAAACTCGAGAGTGCAAGACAAACCGATAGACAATGAAAAGAAACATGGAAGAGGAGGTGGACCCAGAGTCAGAAAAGAATTTGAACTAGGAACTTTGGAAAAGTTCAGAGTCTAGTTTGGTTCTAGTCTCTGCTTTTGACAGAGCAAAAGAAAGAAAGACTTAGGAGGAAAAAAACTACTCCTAAGACCCAAACAAAAACCAAAGACAAATCAAAACAAAGGGGGGACCCATTTTGTTCCAAAGTAAAATGGGGTGGTTATGTAAGGCATAATAGGACAAATGTGATAAAAGGTTAGGCTATAGAACTAGGGGCTAGAAATCATCACCGAGATGTTTACATCACTGATAGAGTGGGGGAATGATAAAGTAAACTAGTGACAAGGATGGTTACCACATGGAAAGGGGAAATGTGGTAGGATCCTGAGGATTCACATAAAGCAAAGAGTAGCAAAGTGAGAGGACTGAGAGCCGTTGATAAAGTTTTTAAAGTAGGATGATCCAATGGACTGAAGATCATTGCATGAATAAATTCATCGTAATTGTACCCTAGAAATTTGGGAAGGATCAACGATGAAGTAATGAAGTGTATAAGGAAAGTTTCTCTTCAAGAAGAACTAATCTTGTGTACTTCACTGATATTAATGAATGCACAAATCATGTTGGTGATACATGATTTTGAAGATCACAACACTTGAGATGACATCGCTATTTTCTATGAGAAAGTTTCTAAGGACATAAAAAAAACAAGGCTCATATCACCATGGATTAAGTTTTAATGCTTTAAAATTGTCTTAGATTCAACACCAATTGTAATTTATCAAATCGTTCACGTGAAGAGCTTTCAAATCATTGATTCTTGATGCTTCAAGCTACCTATTTAATGTAGATTACTTGATTGATCTTCCTTGTCATAATTCATTTTGAAATGAATGAGGGTCGAGGGCTAAAAGAAAATGTGTGGGAGTTGAATTCTCCTGAGGAATGTGTAGACATTCTTGTCCTAGGAAAATAGGTCTACCATGATGATCTAAGAGTTGAGAAGTTGATTTTATTTGAGTGTGAGAAGATCTTGAGAATAAAATTGGAATACATGGAGCTCCTGATACACCAAAAGGAAGAATAGGATTTGGGAAATTCAAGAAGTATAATACCATGAAAATTACCATCCACAAGAATAGATAGTTTCCGTAAGAACTAGTCAAAACACAGAGAGAAGAGGATGGTGAAATATAAAAAGAAGGCAAGGAGAGAGAGTGAGTAGTATAAGGCCTATCCGAAGGAGTGCAATTCTCAGTGTCTGCTTTCTAATAACCATTTAGATGATGAAGTTGACACTAATCCAAAGGGTGATTATTATCCCCTCTCCCTAGTACTATCGATGAATTCTGACAAGGAGGTGTTGATAGTTTCTACAGTCCTACCACAAGAAAAACATGGGTGAATATCCTCTGAGGTTGATGACTCAAAGTGATGATTGTGCCCTATTTTTGTTTTTGATGAAGCTATGCCCCTTCAGCTAGGATTGTCCTACTCAACACTCATGTGATTTCTTGTTTCTAGTGCTGAGGTGGAATATTTTTGGGCTGGTATGTAGGAGAAGTACGAGGCTAGTTAAACTTGGTGGTGTCTATGTTGTTTGCAAATAATATACAAGTTTGTGTTGAAGCTGCTATTGGAGAATCTTCTCTGGTCAAACAGGATGAGGATTCAACACAGTTACAACAAACTCTATCTTTAGATGAGCTAGCGTGTCTTCATTCAAGGAATGTGGCACATGGTCTTTTAATCTTCCATTTTCCTTAGATGGTTACATGTAAAAAACTCAAAATATTTCAAATTCTAGTGCAAATGAAATGAAATGTAAGTGTAATTAAGCCTAATGCTTGTTTTTCCCTTATTCTATAAAAGGGATTTCAAGGCTTATTACACAAGTTAGAGTCTAAAGTCTTAATAAGGTTCTAGGTAAAAGCTAATTTCAGAAGAGATAGATAAAATAGAATACTGATGTAGGCTAGTAGTTTGTCTTGGATAAGAAGTCATGTATGTAATGATCTTAAATGAGTTTTATAGAAATTATTGATATCGAAACAAATATCAGTCAAGAAGCTGATACTCTCCTATGTATGTTCATTATGAAGTTATGAATGAAAAATACTAATGGTGTTATTGGTTGTCTTCAAATATTTCATTTGAATGTATTACTATGTTTTTAGCTTTAATTCAAGGAATTAATTAAAATGCTTGAATAGGGTTATAAATTTTGTAAGGAATGGATTAGGATTTCTAAGAAGTAGATGTTTCTTGCACAATGAATTTTCATAAACACAAAGCAATACAAAAATAGTCCATTTCTTCCTTAAGTGAGTAATTTGTAAATTACTGGTCCTCTTGTATACTTGAATCCGTTGCTCCAATTGATGAGACACTGGTCATTTTGTTAGAAAATCTTGCATAAGATGAAGAGATAGTGTTTCTTGCCCTAGACTTATGAGAAGACAATACTCAATTAAAAAATATTTCCAAGTGTAGTAGAAGTGGAATTAACCCCAATTCCTAGCAAATAGCTAATCCTTCACTTGAAAATCTGCCAAATCTTTAGTGAAATTGATTTTATTTTCCATAAATAGGAATTAATCTATGTATAAATGTGTTACTAGTTGATTATATTGCATGAAAATGCAATTGGGATTACCCTCCTAGGTTTCAGAGAGCCTGAAGTGAAGGAGTACAGACCTTAAAGTCCTATGATCATTGTGTTCGCCACTAACCTAGTAGTTCTTCATCATAGGATTTGGCTACTTCTTAGAGGATTGTTCAGTTTTGTTGAAAAAATCACCAATAAAAATCATGGTTTCATAAAAAAAATAGGGTGCAATCATCACTTTGAGTCATCGACCTCAGAGGATATTCACCCATGTTTTGCTCATGGTGGGACTGGAGAAACTGTCACCACCTCCTTGTCAAAATTTTCCAGTAGTACTAGGGAGAGGGGATAATAATCACCCTATGGATTAGTGTCACCCTCACCGCTTGAAGGGTTATCAGAAAACTCACTTGGAGAATTTCACTCCTTCAAATAGGCCTTATAGTTCCCACTCTCTCTCCTTTCCTTCTTTTTATATTTCATTATCCTCTTCTCTCTACGTTTGACTACTTCTGAAACTATCTGATCTCGTGGATGGTAATTTTCCTTGGTATTATACTTCTTGAATTTACCAAATCCTATTCTTCCTTTTGGAATATTAGGAGCTCTATGTATTCCACTTTTATTCTCAAGATCTTCCTCAGACTCAAATAAAATTAGCTTCTCAGACTCTTGGATCATCATGGAAAACCTACTTGTCTAGGACAAGAATGTATACACATTCTTTAGGAGAATTCAAATCCTAAACATTTATTTATTAGTCCTTGACCCTCATTCATTGAAAAATGAAGTATGACAAGCAAGACCAATCAAGTAATCTGCATTAAATAGGTAGCTTGAAGCATACAAAATCAATGATTCAAAAGATCTTCACGCGAGTGAGTTTGATAAATTACAGCTTGGTGTTGAATCTGAGTAGTTGATTTTAAAGAATTTAAAACTTAATCCATGGTGAAATGAGCCTTATTTTTTTATGTCCTTAGCAAATTTCTCATAGAAAACAATGATGAAAACTTAGGTGTTGTGATCTGTCAATTAGCATGTATTGCCAACATAATTCGTGCATTCATTAATAGCGGCGAAGTACACAAGATTAGTTCTTCTTGAAGAGAAAATTTCCTTATACACTTCATCGCTTCATCATTGATCCTTCCCAAATTTCTAGGGTACAATTAGTGATGAAGTTATTCATGCAATGATCTTCAGTCCATTTAATCATCCTGCTTTAAAAACTTTATCAACGAATCTCCATTCCTCTCGATGCTTTCCTTTTGCTTTATATGAAATCCCTGGGATCCTGGCACGTTGCCCCTTTCCATGTGGTAACCATCACTTGTCGCTGGTTTACTTTATCATTCCCCTACTCTATTAGTGATGTAAACATCCCGGCGATGATCTCTACCCCTGGTTCTATCAGTTGACCTTTGGTCACATTCATCCCTCAATCACACATCGCTAATTCAAACCTTGTACTAAGGCTTCTATCTGTGACTAGTATTGTACACGTACAACCTACATAATTTTTTTTCATAAAAGAAATCACTCATAGGATCATATCACATCAGCGAAAGAAAAAACCCTTTAGAGGACATCCATCACTTATCGCTAACTCAAAAATCAAGCTCTAAAACAAATCCGCGTTGAGTGATGAAGTTATAACATAGGGCCTTTGTTCATCACCAATTCTCCTCATATATTTTGTAAGCAATTAGTGATGAGAAGATTTACAACTATTGTAAGGTCCATTACGTATCATTGATGTGAGACTTTACATTCAAAACATATCCATGATAAAATGATATACAAGAAATCACATCAGATCGCTCATCATTTTTCCAAGTTTATCTTTTTATGGCCATCCATGATGAGCAATAAGGAAATAAAGCCAGAGGAATCACTCATTGCTATTACAATTTTGAAGGCTCAAATTCCATTAGCGATGAGTGATATCAAAGGGACAATGTCAATCCATCGCTAATCGCTAATTCAAGGTGTAAACCAATGAATAAATCAATGATGAGCGATACAACTATGAGCACTATTAGGATTTAAGTGAAAATTTTAAGCATGTGTTCATTAGTAATTCTTAATGAAGGGGACTCCCTAGGATAATAATTGACTCAAAAAATTCTAAGTTACTAAATGCAAAGGATGTAAGGGCCCAAATATCCTTAATTTTATAAAATAGAAAGGTTCAGACTTAGGCTTGAAGGATCGGTTACCAGTTGACAATGAATGACTAAAGATGCATTAAAATAACTAGCAATAGGTAATAGGGGTCAATGGCCAAATAGAACACTGTAAACTCTCATAGATACCAACCCTATATCCAAATGCAATAAGGGTTTAACATGGAACTAGGAATTTTTTTTGAGGATTCCATCAAATGGATTCATGAGATGCATGCTATGCCTTCAAATATTCATTACATAATGAAGTATTTTTCCAATAATAAGGTGTACAAAGTGGAAATTTATCTTGCATCTAAAAGTTTCTTACAAGTAGAAAAAGGAACACCAAGTCCTCTGAAAAAATTAATTCCAACCTTGAAGATAAAACCTCTAACAACTACACAAAAAGCAATTGAAACAACATCAAAAATTTTGGAAGATGATTTGGGTTCTTTTGATTTCACACCTTCATTCATTGTTGAATACAAAATAAACAACAAAAATGAAGAACAAAAAGGGAAAACAATAATGTCAACACAACAAGATCTTACACAAGGTGAATCGTCAACATGCAACAATTACATAACTGATTTTGACACAATAATTATGAGCCACCACTGAATTTGAAATACATGAAGAAGCTCTATGGAAAGGTTATGAGCTTATGGAACAACTGGGCTATAGTGGAAAAGGATGTGGCACAAATGAACATGGAATTCATTTTCCTATAGAACCCTACCAACAAGATTACGCAAGAGGTCTTGGATATTGTCCTTCAAAAGTATCATAAAAGCCTTCACTTAGCATCAATCATGTATCAAAGCACATTCCTAAAACAAATCTTACATTGAAACATCTTGAATTGATTGATACAACAAGAAAAGAGTTGAATTTTAAACATTTTATAAGCGATAAAAGTATAGAGGAATTTCTAGGAGCCTTCGATGACAATAATGCACAACAAAGTTGTGACATTATTGATAAGGAGATAAGTAACAATGGGGAAAAATAAGAAGAACAACCATCAAATGATTGAAGTGCATTACTTTTTGGAGATATAATCAATATACCAATGGACACATCTAAAGAGGATAAAGTAATTCAAATAGGGAAATGCCTTGATTGGGAAGAACAAGAGAATCATGCAAAGTTGTTACAAGATTTTCATGAAATATATTTGGTTGGACTTATTTGAATATGCCTGGCATAGATCCTAAGATTGTGACACACAACATAGTTCTTGAAGAAAATGCTAAACATGTAAGACAAAAAATAAGAAAGATGAACCCTAAGATAGCTTTGTTGGTTAAAGTGGAGATTGAGAAACTCCTTGAAGTTGGCTTTATACGACCTATTGATTATTCACCATGGATCTCAAATATTGTAGCGATGGATAAACCTAATAATCATATTAGGATGTGTAAAAAATTTAGAGACTTGAACAAAACATATTTAAAAGATGATTTCCCCCTTCCCAATATCGATATGATAGTTGATTCCATTGCGGGCCATGCTCTTTTGTCATTCATGGATGATTTTTCATGCTCTAATAATATTTTAATTAATCCTCAAGATAAATATAAGACAATCTTTACAACACCTTGGGGAACAATTTTTTGGGTTGTAATTCCTTTTGGATTAAAGAATGCCAGTGCAACATATCAATGCGCTATTACTTTGATATTTCATGTTTACATTCACAAAATCTTGGAAGACTATGTTGATGAAATCTTAGCGAAATCTATGACTCATGAAGACAATGTTAAAATCCTTCGAAAAATCTTCGAACACATTCACAAGTACAATATGAGATTAAATCCAAAAACATGTGTCTTTGGAGTTGAGAGTGGAAAACTCCTAGGATTTATTATTTCACATAGAGGAATTGAGGTTCAAACAAAGAAAATTGATGCTATCATAAACATGCAACCTCCTAGAGATATATGATAGTTACATAGCTTGCAAGGAAAGATTCAAGCTATTCACTACTTTGTTGCATCATTGGTAGATCAAACCTTACCTTTCACTCAACTTATTAAAAAGAAAGTGGACTTTAAGTGGAATGAAGAATGCCAAAAAGCATTTCAAAAATTAATTGAATACCCCTCTAATCCTCTAATATTGCAACCAACAATTCAAGGTAAACCTTTTATTCTTTATATATCAACATCAGCCCTTGCTCTCACAGCAATGTTGGCTTAGAAATCTGATGATGATAAAGAGAATCTTGTTTACTACATTAGTCAAACGTTAATTGATTATGAAACCCGATACACTCCTTTAGAGAAACAATGCTTAGCTCTAGTGTTTGCCACTAGTCAGTTGAGACATTACTTGCTTAATGCTGAAGTGAAAGTGGTAACCAAGTTTGATCCTTTGAAACATCTCTTTAACAAAGTTGATTTATCATGATGCCTTGCAAAATGGGTTATGATGTTAACAAAGTTTGACCTTAAATTTGTCACATGAAAAGCAATTAAAGGACAAGCCTTAACCAACCATTTAGCCGACACTCCTTCACTAGTAGCAACGCAATTAAAAGACTCCTTACCTAATAAGAATGTGTTAACAATTGAAATTGAGACATGATAATTATACTTTTATGGTTAAAAATGTAGAATAGGCTCCGACATAAGGGTTATATTAATCCTGCCTTCCAGAAAGCCTATTCCTTTGTCATACCGATTAAAATTCCTATACACAAATAACATAGATGAGTATGAAGCTTTAAACAAGTATGAAACTCATATGTTAGGAGCCCGAAATATTAAGATATTTGGTGAATCATAGTTAATAATTAAACAGATAAATGAAGCATATCAAGAAAAGCATGATAAGTTATCAAAATATAGGGATCTGATGATGACTCTTTTAGAGAATTTTGAGTCATAAACCATTGATAACATCCCACAAAAAGATAATCAACATTAGATGTAATGGAAAGTGCAAATTCCCTTATATCTCTTGATGTCACCTCAACTAATTTCACATTCATTGTCCATACAATTAAAGAACCAACAATAGATGAAAATGTTAAAGAAGTGTTGTCAACTACTGTGCAAGACTCTAGTGAATGGTATGCACCGATATTCAATTATTTGAAAAACAATACCTTTCTTGAGCCAATAAATAAAAATAATAGCTCTCGCATTGAAAAATGTGCATCTAGATATATTATTCTGGTAGACATCTTATCACCAAAATGAACTGTCGATTTTTGGCTCTTAGGACTTCTCTTACTCTTCTAGGGTTTTTCACCTAAAAAGAGAGAGTTAGGCCAAAAATGCTATAGGGTTCATTCGAATTATGTATTGTGGAATGTTGTCTAAGCTAGTTAGAGTAAATGAAATGCAACTAAATGATTTAAATGAATGAATATGAATGCAAAACTAAGATATATGTTATGTTTGAAAACACGCTGTGATATGCAAAAAAATGAAAGAATGAACAAAAATGCAAATTAGACCAAACAGAATACTAGTTGTCAGAATGAGTGCACCTAGAAAACTGTAGAAGGTTGGAAAATGATCTAGAATATTGATGAAATTTGAACTTGGGCTAACAGGGACTCATTTGCCACCTTGGGCGAATTAGTCCCAGATTAAGATTTTTCTGCACAAAACTTATTTTCTGACAGTCGAGGATCTAGAAATGTATTTGACTCAAATATGTACCTTAGGAGGGACTCATTCACCATGCATGGTGAATTAGTCCACTTTCTCATTTTTGCAATTGCAAAACTCTGTTCAGCACCTTGACACCTATATAACAATTTCTGATGGAAACCCGATTTTGAAGCTTAGAAAATTATTGCAAAACACTTTAAAATTGTTTTTCTAATGGGGGTTTTCCTTAGTCAAACCCCTAAGTGGGTAATTATACCTTGACTAGAGAAAAATCTACATAAACCCTAGCCTTAGATGTGTTAAAGACTAGGAATGTCTGAATAATGACAAAACCCTATTTTATTGATCTAGAATAAGACATGAAAGAATGATTTATATGATGCAAGATCTCAACCCTAGAAATCTCACAACACATGAAAAAGAGGGATGAAATGACATGCAAATTAAAAACAAATAAGATGCAAACTTTAATATGAAGATAGAGTAAAAATGGAAGATGGAATCAATAGGAAACCAAGTCCTTAAGCATGATTTAGTGGCTAGTTGAACCTCTTCACCCTAGATTTCTTCATGATTCACCATAGGAATCCATCATTAACCCTTTTCAATGTTGAATCTTTATCAAAATAGTGAGCTTCAAGACCTGCAAAAACCCTAGTTTGCTGCCCTAAAACTTCAACTTTATTCATAAAACTTGGGGTAGAAGACTTGAATTTAGAAATTGTTCTTGAAAAATGACAAAAAGATTGTGAAAAATGAATAATAATGAGTATTTATAAGTAACAACACCTTATTGTCCTGCTAATTAAACCTAAGAGGCTGAAATTTACTAGAAATTAAAGTTAAATTAATTAAATTCTCACTTGATTTTGAATTTTCCCTAAGAGGGGACTTATTCCCCCAAGATGGAGAATGGGTCCCACTACTATTGTTTGAAGGTGGATTGTCGAGGTATGATATAATTAAATGCTATTTGTCAGGTTTTATGTGATTTCTCAGGTAAAATGAGCCTCTAGATCAAAATTAATGGGTCCAAGGGGCCTATAAATGCTGTTTTGAAGGGTAATTGATGTAAAGGGACTCACAAGTGGGTCCAATCATGTGTGAAATTGTCTCTTTTCTCAAGAGTGTCCAATTTTCTATGACACATTTAGCCCCCACTTTAGTGCCCTTATGACTCTATGTGCATATGTAAGCTAAAGGATTCTAAACAATGCACTTTATTACATAAAAGGATATTCATTAAAAAAATGAGAGAATTAAGCTCCCAGGGTAGTTATTTGCACAACTACAACATTAGGAACCACATCCTACAACACACATTTGTTAATTTTCCAAAAATACTTATGTATAACTCCTAGGAATCCAATTTGAGGGTACATGTATGCCCCCTTGATTCTGCTTGATTTACGTAGGTGGAATCAAGGTATCAATCTAGCCATGTCGAATAAGAGAAACCATATCGTGGGGCATTTCCAAGTACCATTCCACATAATGATAGGAAATTGATGATTTCGAGTGTAGAAGCATGATTCCAATGCATCAAATGGCATTGAAAATATATTACCTTAGCTCTCGTTATGTTAATTTGAAGAATGGCTACATTATGAGTTCTTGAAAAGATGATAACCGTATATTAATGTGTAAAAGTAAAAGGAGATGAAAAGAGATTAAAAGAAGTAGATGAAAGTAACTTGCCACCATAGCTTGAAAGTGATGAGTGAGAGAATAACATTCTGAGTAGACGAGATTATGCACCTTCGTGAGTAGGTGGCAATGGTGAGCTGCATCATGAGGTGGGTCAATTCTATAACCTTCATCTTGTGATTTTGTAATATTTTAATGATTGTTAGGCATGCATACCTGGTTAATTTAGGGTTCATGGAATTCTTTTTCAAAAAGTGTCCTTTATGTTTGTAGAGTGTTCCATTTCTTCATGAAGTGTCCCATTTCTCTGCAAAATGTCCAGAAAGGGTTCTAAAGTGTCTAGGGCCATTAGAAAAGCACACTAGATTGACTTTAGCACACTTGCATGATGAAATATGTGAAAATTAAAGAAATTAGATGAAATTTCAAGCATTTTGTGATGATTTTGATAGGTTGTACCTTGTCGCAACGATAGCTAGGGGGAAGACAACTTACATTCTTGAGAGATCATGCGCTGACACTATCAATGACAAAGATAGAGCATTTATAGTCAATGGGTATCTATTGGGCATATCTTATGCCACC
>VDFB02047780.1:0-26442 GCA_007258455.2 Sequoia sempervirens | reverse complement strand
CCTTTGTTTTAAAAATGATTAGTCACCTTGGATGATAATTTCCATCCATGTAACCACCAAGGTTGTACCACCACTTATGAATGGCTACACATCCTATTTGATTATTAAAACAAGAGACAACTAAACATCCACAATCTATATAATGACCCACAAATGTTTGAAAGATTTTTATATTGACCCTTAAAAGAATGCTCTAAAGCTCATGACCCTTATCTCTTAACAAGTCAAACATATTGCCTCAACAATGACCGAAGAACCATTAATTTCTTTTGTTTTTATTACCCCTTTCACTACTCAACCATTCAAATTCACATTCTTACTTCTCTATTCTACAAATACCATAACAATACAACCACAATACCCTTCACAAAGAGAAAAGTGTATTCGAGCAACCAACGTAATAAAATACAATCACTATTTAACTTCGAACTTTACAATCTTGAAAAGTAATTAATAAGAAAGACACCGTTAACATGCACTAACATGCTGTTATTATGCGTAATGGAAAGCGAGTGTAGTAATTCATTGCAGCCATCAACTTCAAAGACAAACAAGGGCCAATTAATATTAGATTCATTTTTATATTAGATTCATTTTTGACAGTTTACATAAGCTTACCTTTCTAAATAGTTTGCTTACTTTCTGTTATTTGACAAAGCTCTTTTCTTCTCCCATAGCATCGATACGGTGGATTTGTAAAGAAACATTAGACGCCAACTTTTATTCTCGCGTATAATTCTCTAAACGATAAAACATGACTATAATTTACATTTTTCTTATGGTGCAATATTACAGGAGTTTCTACACAGTGCATGAATGATGAGCTTGATAATTGATAAAACCATTATCTTAAAAAATCTCGTGCCGCAAGCAGAGAGACCAGTGGTGAAAGTGAATTTTATTCTTGCTGAGATGACAACTTTCCTACCTTTTCTATTCCCTCTGAGAACATGAGTCCCATCCCCATGAAAGTGGGCCTTTAAATGACGGTGGAAATCGGCTTTAAACAGAATGGCTGTCCGTTAATATGGAAACACAACTACTGTGTTGGGCACCGGGGAATTGGCATTATTGTAGTTTCACGGGTCCGTTGTCGGGTGAAATTTTCCCTCTTCTTATTCAAAGAATACAAAAAATATTGGTGGTGAGAGTATTCGTATTTGGAGGAGGAATTGCGATGTTATATACACGGTGAGTGTAGACGTCTGGAGGAGGCCAGTTTCATAAACGCCCTTTGATTTTATATTTCATGGCTCCCAATCAGGGAGCGAGAGGAAGCACCAGCAAAATGTTTGTTGATCACCTATTTTATGTATCTTTGACTTTTTTTTTCTTTTGATGATAGATCATTGAATGTGAACGAGAATGTAATTAAATCTAAAAATTTACATATAATTTTTAATTAATAAATTGTACAAAACTAATACCAACCATTTATGGATCTTGTTTTGCATGATAATTCAGTTGCCCATGAGACTATAAAGGGGGAAGCTCTTTGTGTCTTTTGAGAGCCACAAATTTCTTAGCTAGAACTTTGCTATAGGCTAGCCATTCCATAGTGGGTCCGTGGGAGATGGCATGATGGGTAGGATGATTGAGGGATTGAGAAAATGGTTCATTATTAATTAGAATGGAATACCATAATTTGACAATATGTCATTAATAGAATTAAAAATAATAATAATTAAATGTATTACTCTAACTAATCAAAGAAATATTAGGCTCATACTTTAAATAGTAAATAAATTCTAGATTTTCTTTAAAGTGCTAGTTGCAACTCATGTCTATTAGTATTGTTGTTTAGTACCCTACAAAGCACTATACTACAACCTAGAAAATATTTTAAGATGTTTAATTTGGGCCAAATTTAACAAAATAAAGATTTACACAAGGTAGCAATGGATATTTGTTCAATCCTAGAGATTCAAGAGTGTTAGGTCTCATCAATATTAACAAATAAGGTATTATTGTTTCTACTTTATGTACTGAAAAGGACTATGATGGTAAAGAATCCTATTAAATTTATCTAAGTTACATAGCTTCTAGTCCACTATTCTACATGTAATGGCCTTCAATTTATTTCTCTAAAATTGCTTCAATTCCCATCAAAATAAATATCAAGGTCTTTGTTAGAAAAGTATATGAAAAGCAGAAAAAATCATCAACTTGAGGTTGCTTTGGAGTGGGGATGGATTTTGGAAGGGTTTATATATAAAACAACATTCAATGTAGTGGTCCCTCACCATTTTGTTTTAAAAAATAGCTCATTCATAATCCTTATTCCTTCAAGTTCTTAAAGAGGGGAATTTGATATCTCAAATGACTTTATTCCAAGACCATCTCAACATGGATTTCCTGGTCTCAAGATAGAGTGAAGTTTCATGTATGCTAGGTTAATTTTATGATTTTTCAAGATATAATTGATGTTGTTCCTTCTCAATATTCATATAGAATCTATGTGAGATATCTTAGGACTTGGTGGAAATATTGGAAGTGGTATCTCAACACTTCCTTATGTAATTACACCCCAAAGAAAAAATGTAGGAATATTTAACTTTATACTTTTAGTAATTCACAAGTTTAAAGAAAAATAGTTGGTTAAGTTGTCTAGTTTCATCTATGCCAAAATATTTCATACAATTTAGTGCACTATTATTGAGTCTAAAGTTGGCTAGTTTGCATGGTGTTTGATATATCTAGATTTAATTCTTGGCTCCCATTTGATGTACAAGGTGTTTTTAATCTAGGATTTCCACTTTTTTGGATGTTTAAAACCCTTCTACACCACTACTAGTATTTTTTTTATCACTAAGGTTCCTACCATTGGTATAATCATTTTTTACTTTGAGGCCTAGATTATTGACTACACATAAAGCCACCCTATGAGATGGGGTCAAATTTTAGTTGGTTATTAGAACTAACAATGGAATGTTAGTTTGTTGATGATACCATACTCTTGGGAAAATCTACTGTTTTGGAGGGAAAGACTTTGAAAAATCTACTAGATGTGTATGGGAAGGTGTCTGGTCAGCTGATTAACAAATATAAAATATCTCTCTTCTTCTTTAATACTCCTAAACAGAGACAGAATAAAATTTCCAGAATCCTAGGTTGTAGGGTGGAGTCTTTACCTGCCACCTATCTAGGTTTACCTTTAAGCCTTAAACCCCCAAAGTCCTTTTGGATTTCGTTGGTTGAGAGGTTTAGCAAGAAGCTTGCTGGATGGAAAGGAGCTCTGCTTAGTCAAGTCGGTAAATTACAGCTCCTCAAAGCTACTCTTCAAAATCTATCAATTTATGCATTAAGCCTTTTTAAAATCCCTGTGAAGTTTGCAGATGCTATTGAAAAGATTCAAAAAAGATTTATTTGGCCGGGTGTTGAAGAAAGAAAAAGGTTTCCTTTAATAGGGTGGGATCTAGTGCGCAGACCTAAAAAGGCCGGTCATTTAGGTCTTAGAAAAATCAAGATGGTTAACAAGACTCTTCTCACTTGGAGACTATTTTCATCCTAAGGGGAATGGACTAAAATCTTGACAAGTAAATATTTGGAGAATAACATATCTCTTATAATCATGATGGAATATCATCTTCTACGTAGAGGCTCAACCTGTTGGAATAACTTGATTGCTGGTAGAAAAGTGGTTGCTATATGAGTGGGTTGGCAAGTCAGGAGTGGAAACCAAACAAGATTCTAGGATGATAGATGGCTGTTCAAGGAGCTCCTTGCCAAAATTGAACATTTTTCGTGGGTGGGCTGAGATTTGTAAAGCTCTCTTTGGGTTATATGTTAAAGATTATTGGAAGAATGGAAAATGGGTGGATCTATGTCTTGTTAGTTAGGTTCTTGCTCCTATTCAATCCTCCCTGTTGGCTATCAGAATTTGCCATGATCAGATGGAAGACTGTCTTGTTTGGAAAGATGAACCCTCGGGCAACTACACTATTGCATCAACTTTTGCCAGGCTATCTTTTGCCCGGGATTCCCCCCCTTCCTAGTCGAATGCTTGGATCAAAGACCTTGTACCTAAAGTCAACATCTTCTTTTGGGTCCTACTTCATAACAAAGTGCTCACAGCTGATAATCTCTACAAGCGAGGTTTTCAAATACCCAATAGATGTTATCTCTGCAAGATGGAGGAAAGTCAGTTTGTCATTTGTTTCTTCACTGTCCATTTGCTACCTTGATTTGGGAAAAACTTTTTGTTACTGGCATTTATCTTGGGTGTTCCCCTCGTCAATTGAAGACTTTTTAATCCAATGGAAAGCTCCTACTCACAACCCAACACTACGGAAGTTGTGGGATTTTTCCTCCCCTCATGTTGCTTGGGGTCTATGGAAAGAACAAAACAATAGAATTTATAGAGATAATGAATCTTCAAAGATCATAGTGTTTGATAAAATAATCAGATTAATGAAAGAAAATTTCAATGCTATCCCCTAAAAGGATTGTAATCTTGAGAAAGTGGCTTGTTCTTCCTATGATCTAACGATTGCTAAGGAATGGAAAATTAGTTATGATATTTCCTGTGCTCCTAAACAAGCTAAGAAGGACAGGGAGGGGACCTGCTGGACTTTTCTGCCTAACGGTTGGATCAAAGCCAACTTTGATGGGGCAGTTAAAGGCAATCCTAGTGCGGTGGGATGCGACAAAGTTATAAGGGATTCTTTTGGAAATTTTATAGGTGCAATTGCTACCCCCCTTGGCTCACAAACCAATGACTTGGATGAGGTTTTTAGAGTTTTTCATGTAATAAATTTGGCTCATAGTCTGAATTTTAAAAACCTTTGGCTTGAAGGGGACTCAAAAAATATTATTGAATATCTTCTAGGTAGGTCCCCCCCTTGTGGACCATAAAGTCTTGGATTGATGATACTATTTCAACCTTAGCTAAGTTTGATAATATAAAGATATCACATGCCTATAGAGAAGACAATGTTGTGGCAAAAAATTTTGTGAATGAAGGGGCTAAAAGTAAAGGACAGTGCACATGGCTGAATATCAGTGATTTAGATGTTTATGTCTGATCCTTATTGAACTATGATGCGTCACATGGGAAAGATGTGTGTCACCTCAATCTTAATGATAGAATGGGGTAAGTACATCACTATCATTAGATTGCATGGGGATGAGCTAATTAGCTTGTCTTGTAAGCTTGCTCGACATGCTTTGTGGGCTCCTAGGTTTAGCGAGACCATTTCGAACCAAGATTTTGTCTCTGTCTACATTATTGTGCTTGCTTAAATGGGAGGAGAAAGAAAAAGAGTTGAGTCAGACAGCTTCGAGATGCACACAAGAAACACTAAAGCGTGGAACAAAGTCAAAAGTGGGGGTTTACTCCCTTTTCTGGAGAAACTCCATGGGTCTAATCAGGAAGCAATAGAGCTTTTTGAGAAGAATTGGGACAATGGGGAAATAACCCTTTTTGGCAGGAAAGTTAAGCTTGATGAAAATCTCATTGCTGAAGTGACTGGTATGTCCACTAAAGGACACAAATTTTTTCGGGATAGGAATTTCTCTGATGAAGTGGTGGTCAGATTTCTGAAGAAAGACAAGGAAAAATTGAAGCTTGTGAAAGTTTCCAACAGTTACTTCAAGGCCAACACCAGTAAAGCTCTCTAGAGAAAAGTTCTTCACGTCATTATGGAGTATATCACCATGGATGGTCAATTCACTAGGGTCTACGACTATACTTTTTCCTTGCTCAATCATTTTCACTATAAGGTAAGGGTTTCTCTCCCCTACTATTTACTTTGTTCCTTAAGAAAGAGTCTGGAAGACCATAAGAAAAACACTAAAAGATATCTGATATTACATACTGGTTTGATAAGATTAATTTTTGAACATTTCCAAAATTTGTTGTCCCCTGCTAACCTAGATGCCTCTTTGGCATCTGAGGAGGATGACACTGAACCTGGTTGTTCAGGGAATAAACCAAATTTGAGTCCGGTAAGGACAGTCCTAGATCCGCCCTTTGTCCAGACTACCAAGAAAATCCAAATCCATAATCCCCAGACTATTAAAGTTTGCCCTACTTCTGAGCTTGGAAGTTCTACTCTCAAAGCCAAAGGTGTTGGAAAGAATTTCCCTATTAAAAACCTTGTTTCGTACTCTGAAGATTCTCCTGACTCTAAGGATTCTAGTGCAAATAAGAATTCTTCCTCTTTTGTCCCATCGATGGACAGAGATGTTAGAACTAGGTCCCCTAGAGCCTCTGACCTTGCTAAAAGTTGCATCAATCTTGATAGGGAATCTACCGTTGATTTTTTGGGGATTGTGAGGAATAATGTTGTGGACCATTTCAGAATCTCAAAATGGGTCTTCCATGAAATTAATGACTTGAAAATAAAAAATTGGGCTCTCGAGAGTAAATTGTAAGAAGTGAGAGCTAATGTTTCCACGTTATGCAAGAAGGATGAAGAGCATAATGATAACATGGCTAGTAAAGAGATCCAGGACAATGCAGGTAAGGACAAAAGGATATCAATTGATTTGGAAAAAATAAAAAATGTTATAAAGATAATTACTAAATAGAATAATAGATTGGCAAGACATAATGCTATCATTATCAATGCAATGACTAAAAAAATGGATAAAGCTCAACAAGGGTCCTTGGTTGTTGATTTGGAAGAGGTGAAAGATAAAAACCATGAAGAGGACATAGGGATTTCGAAGAGAACTAGGGCTAATTTGAAAAGGAAGGCACCCCCCATGCCACAGATGATTCAAACTTTCAAGAAGGGTGTCTAGGATATGCAGGATCTGGAGGCCGAGACCAATATTACTCTAAAGACTCTGGATTAGTTGTTGCTGGTTTTTTGGTCTGTACTTCAGTTGGCTCTTTGGTTGTCCTTCCTGGTTTTGTTGGCTAGCTGCTATTTTTTCAAGATTTTTCTTTTATTATAGCCTGTTTAATTCATTGGATTTTTTTGTCCTTTTCTATTTTAAGTTGTAAACTTTATGGTTTTGGGTCCCTGTAAAACCCATTTTTTTCCTTTATCAAAAATAATGGAATGCTTTTAGATTTTTTTTCTATAATTGGATAAATAGGAATTATTTTTTTCCAACTCTTCTATGGATACAAACTTTATTACTAATTTTAAATCATTTTTTATCTCTAATGTGATCTTTTAGGTTAGCGTTCAAGCCACCAAGGTGTTATTAAACCTTCAACAACTCGAACATTTCTTGATCACTAGAGGAATATTCCTTGCATGGTGCCACCTTCATCAACCCATGCTAGATCTTCTATCAATCTAGGGTGAATGCTCAAAGTTGTGTCTTTCTTTAGACCAAATTATCAAGACAACTAAATTTAAGAATTTCTAATTGAACTTTATTTTTATCAAATATATGTTCTAGAAAGATTAACTTTAGATAAATAAGATATGGGCGAAAAGAATATAATAGAAATATCTACTAAATATATACAAAGTGTCACTTTTAGGTCAATTTTTAATAAAATAAAACTATTTAAAAAATGTGTTATTCTCACAATTCCTACTCACATAAATAATATTTAAAAAAATCATAAAGTGAGCTTTTGTAGATCTACGAGTTTAATGTCTAAATTTTTTTTAACTAATCTTTATATTTATTTTATTTTTTAACAAAATTAGATTATTAGGATCAAATGTAATTCATTGTCTTCTGAAAAAAATACTAAATTTTATTAAAATAATTTTTAAAAATATTATGTAATAGAAGAAAGGTTCATTTTGATATAATATACACATTATATATTAAATGAATAATCAAGAAAAAAAAAATCATCCCATCAAAATATTTGTGTTTTTAGTATATACAATTTTCAAGATTATTTAAAAATATTTATCAAAATGAAAATAATTATTCCATATACTAAATTTTAAGTTATATATATTGAAAAATATTACTATGAAAAGGTGATTTCCCACGTAATGTCATTTTTCAACATTTTACTAGTAACAATATTATAGTTTCAATTTTACAAAAAGCTACATTCAATTTTTTTTTTTAGATAAGAAAAATATAAATTTGAAATACACTTAAAAATTTGAGTTTCAATTTTTTTTTTTTAGACTGAAGGAATTCACGTGACCAGCAACGCTGGCACGACACGACTAGACCTCGCGACCTATTACCTACAATAGAGTGCTTTAGCCATCGAGCTAGGCCCTCTACCCCAATTCTTTTGTTTCAATTGTTTATGTCAATTCAAAATTCAAAATTATGTCACTTTAAAAAATTAGAATGGTGTTAGCCAATTCTTTGATAAAAATGAGACATAACTTTAAAATTTCACCCTTGAAAACATTTAATTATTTCAAACCATACTTACCACTATACCACCCCACCACAACCTATAAGACAACATTCTATGTGAAACTCCTCCCCCTCAACCTTCTAGCTGCTAGCTCCTATAAATGGTGGTCTACGCTAATGCACCACGTCTTCTCAAAAGCATAGGTAGCCTCTTAATTAGGAAAAAATGCGCTTTGCCCCAACTGACTATTTCTTTGCATTGACCGAACTAGGATCTTACGTAGGAGGGGGAAGAAACCATTTCTAATGACGGATGGGAACTGGTGGATGGCGGTGAAATCTTATAAGGTGGCAGATGACAGTAACAATAATAACACACAGAAAACGCGTGGCTTATAAGCGACAAAAACTTTGTCAGCCATTTCAAGCAGTCTAGATGAGTGCTAAGACCAAAATCTAAAAGCTCATAATCGAGCTATACACTTTTCTATGTGTAGCCCCATCACATGGTCGCTTTAGCAATGAGAATCCCATGTGACAAAATCTATACTCAAATCAACTTTCGAATATTGAGAGTTCGTCTTTCACGCCTTCAAACTTGATAATTTTATAGACGTGGGTCCCATACCTTGTCCATTTCACATTGTGCGTATATATTTAACAATGAGAATTAAATGGATTTACATTCTGCTTTCCATTTCACCCATGGATGACCACACGAAAAAATGCAAATAAGTCTTGTATATGCAAGTACACATGATTTATTTTCTAGAATAATATAGGGAGAGGAGTTCATAGTGGAGCACCCTAACTTCGTATTTCTCAAAATTCTATATGGAAATTCCAAATCACTCTTAATTTTGTACAACAATTTATTTGGCAACTCACGTGCTTCTATATTTCATTTTAGGCCCACATCATCAAATATTATGCCACGTCAGCATGCTTTTTGTTGAGGTATCCAAAAAGGCCCAAAAACAAGTGAGACTGATAGTGGCGCACCAAGTCATGTTTTATTGGTGCGTTGATGTGGTATCACATGATTTGTCAGTTTGTGTACTTTATGGATAAAAAGTGATTTACAATTAGTTATTAAGGTGCTCCATTATGGGGCCCACTAAGGACTACTTATATCCCCATTATTGAACCCCACTCCACTATGGAACCCTCTCCCCTACTATATTCAAGTCAGCTTTAAATAAATCTTGTTAAGTGCATGAGCACATGATATATTTTTTATAATAAGATATTTATTCAAATCAAATTTGAAATGTTAAAAGAGAGTTTGAGAGATATTGATGTCTTAAATATTTTAATACAAATAAGTCTTGTAAGTATATGTGCACATGATATATTTGTTATAATAATATACTATATTCAAATCAATTTTGAAATGTTAAAGGCCAAGTGCTTCACCTTGGTGAGCGTCACTAGATGCAATGAGTGTTAAGTGGACCATTCATATCATGAGAGATGGGTTCTTGTGAACCACTACTCATGAAACATGGGTCAATAAGTTTGAATCGAAAACTACATGGTTGAATCCTGATAACAATATCATAATAATGTTAAAAGAGAATTTGAGTCACATTGACATACTAAACATTTAAATATTTTTTAATTAAAATAAATAATTATATAGATATATATTTCAATAAATGGGATTATAATTTGATTAGCAAGTGTATATCTAAATTTAAAATTTAATTAGTTTAATATTACAATCATATAAATAAAAAATAAATATTAATAATCATTTTTTAATAATAATATGAAAAAGAATGTTTCACCTAAAAGGAGAGAGATAAACACCACTCAAAAGTCTAGGTGGTTCACTCAAATTAGGAAATATATGATGTTATTTAGACTAAATGGAATGATCCAAGTGCAATTATAAGAAATTTTAGACTAATTATGAATGCAAGACCTAAGAATTATGCAATGTTGGAAAACACAATATGATATGCAAACATGAACTAAAGTATGAGCAAATGTAAAACAAAAAAGAAGAAGGTTGAATCAAAGTGCACCTTGGTAGAGAATGGAGAATATGGAGTGTCTTGAATACTAGAAGAGATCACTAAAAATCACAAGTGGGACTCATTTGCCACTGATGGTGAATCAATCCTACTTCTAATGAAAACTATTGAAAACTGGTTTCTGAGTGTCGGGATCTAGAATCTGTAAAAATATGGATTTCTAGCCTTAAGGTGGGGCTTATTCACCACTGATGGTGAATTAGTCCTCTCCCAAAATTATGAGAAATTAGGGGACAATTCTGCAACACCAGATTTGAGGTTGCCTACTTGTCAAGTTGACAAAAGTTAATTATGTAGAAAATGGACAAAATATCTTCTCCAAGCTTGAAATAGGATTGATTTGACTTGCAACACTTTGTTGACTTCTTGTCCACTTTTCAACACCTAGTAGCTTGTCAAATCTATATACACAAGTCTTCAAACACATGCAAAAGGGGGGAAATGGTTAAGGGTTAGGTTATAGGGATTTGCCTTGGTCAAATCCCACTTTGGTAATCAAACCCTTAATGAAGAAATAGAATGGAAGAGAATGATAAAAATATAACATGCAAATTGTATCAACACCAAGCATATTGAAGAAATCGAGAAGGGAATATAGCAGGTGGATGGTCCAAAAGACTTGATTAATGCTTGATTCAATGATGCAGAGTGCTTGAATGAATGTGTGAATAAGTGAACTTGATGAATGGGGGTTAAAATGAGAAGAAAAACACTTATTTATACATACTTGTGCCTTAGTAACCCAATGATACCTCATCACAGGCCGACATAAGGTGATTTTAAATAAAAACCCAAAAGAAAATTTGAAATATTTTGAATTTTGAGCTAAGAGGGACTCACTCACCATCCATGGCAAATGGGTCCCACCTTTGACTTGAATGTGGGTGTAGAATGAAGTCACATTTAATGTTGTTTGTAGGGTTACATTCACACTTAAACACATGGTAGCCTTATAAGGGCATAAAGGGGTTGGAAATAAAAGCATAAGAAAGGTGTAAATAGTGAAATTGAAGCCCACAGAAATGGAAGGAAAATAATGGTATGGATGGTGTGGTGATCTTATGTTAGCAAGATGGAATGACAACAATCAAGAGGGATGATCAAGCCCCCAGGATGAAGATCCCATGAAAAACTAGACATAAGAACAAAGGAACACGCATTTGAAAGGGAAATTTGAATTGAGCTTCAATCGTCTGTCCAAGTAGTTGTGGATTAGATCTAGTTTGTTTGTGAGAAAAAGAGAATGCATACTCACTCTTGTGTGACAAAACTCATGGTGGTCCACTGGGTGAGAAGACCCAAAAAGGTGAAGTACATATGCTAGTTTGTATGCACTCACAAACACATAGGTGGCTATGGGGAAAGTTGTGCCACTGAATGGGCTTCTTGCTTAACCATATTAAATTTATACCTCTTAATAACTTTAACAAGGAACCACAAAGAAAAATGTTAGTTCATGCTTCATGAGACAAGCAACGCGTCATATTGTTAGAACTCGTGAACAAAGAGAAAGGTACCACAAGCATGCAAGTTGCATTATGCAAGGTGGCAAAAATGTAAAATGCAATAATGTAACATGCAAAATGTTAAAGATGTTCAAAGGAGTCTTATTAAGCTCATCCAAGGTCTATCACTTAGGGAACATTATGTCTAATGTCTCCAAGAGAGGACCAATCAAATAATAAAATATTAACAACTTAGGGGATGCAGTGTGTGGCATCAGGCTACCAAGAAGAATGTAATATGCTAAGATAGATCACACTTATGAAAGACATCACACCTGATGTCATCCACAAAGTGACAAGGCTACACTAAGAACCAAGAATGCAAATGAAATTAATAGTAATGTATGCCCCCCACTTTAAATGAATTGCTACACACCGTTCTATGAACAATTCCTTTAAAATAGTGAAGGAAAAATGCAAAAGAAAACAAGACATGAGAGCCAACTTGGAAAGCCCTATGCCAAGTCATATGTTTCTATGTTAGGTTGCTTCATGTAAATGAAAGAGAAAACAAAAGAAAGGGAGTTTCCCCCCAAAAAGGTACACACCAAACAAATAAGAGATCTATGGACTTGGGGTCAATATGTTCGTTGCTACAATGTTTTGATTAAATAGCTTGAAACTATCATCATTCCCCAAAGCACATAGAACTGGAAGAATGACACAAAGAAAGCAAAAAAATAAGAAAAAAAAAGTTTGTTTTGGGTCAACAGGGAAGAGACATTGTGGTATCAATGCTTTGCTAGATCAAATGTCCCCAAGCACATCTCAACTCTAGATTTTTTTTGTCTTTCTTATCCTCTTTATAGTGTTTCCTAAAATTCAATGATAATGGAGATTAGCCAACGTAAAAATCATTGTTAGAGAAAGTAAAAAATTTCTAATGAAAATAGAAGATATGTAGCTGGGAAGGTTCCGTTACATTGGATTCCCACTACCAAAATGGCTATAAAATGGGGCTACTCCAGAGAGGAATTGTGTATGTCGATTTGTGCGGTTTTAGATATTGGTCAGATAAACTACCTTTAATGGTTGGTAGAGCTTCTGTAGTTTGCAAATCGTGTGTTCTTTATCTCTTGTCGTTACTGTTTGCACTGTTATCTTTTGGTGCCAAAGAAAAGGTGCATTTTCACAAATGGAAATTAAACTACCAGACATGGGCTCCTGACTGCATACAGGTGAATATCATCTCTATAAATGGACAATACCTAGGGCCAACTATCAGAGCAAGAGAGGGGGATACCATTGTTGTCCAGTTAGAAAACTTGATGCCCACTGAAAACGTTGTGATTCACTGGAATGGCATGACATTCGCCAGGTAAATGATCCATTTTTCTTCTCATTTTGCACCTTAAGTATATTAATATTAATGGAATAATAATGTGTTTTATTTGATTTTGGAGTTTTGCGTCTTTAAGTATATGTAAAATCTTGAGCTTTCTCTTTTCAAGTTAAATTTCATCTTTGCAAGATATATCAATAAGATCTAATTTGGATTTTAATATTTTTTTATTAAAAAGTGATGGATAAACTTCAACATAAGAAAGGTACAACTCTTATTTACATTATAGTTCTATGTTAACTAGATAATTCAAGTATGATTAAGTCACCTCATCTTATTATTTTGCAATAAAAGATAACTAAACATAATCAAGACACCAAAGAATACTATTCTTGAGGACATAAAAATTATTTGGTTCCAAACAACAATCAAGACATTTCCATTAATGTAATATTTTTGTTAGTTTCCCAATAAGCAGATTCTAAAAATATACTATTTTACTCTCACTGTGCTAGTCATTAACAAGGGACAAATATTGGTCATTCTCAAATACATCCGATAAGATATGTTCAAACAATGCTCCAGTGTCAAATCTAATGGGCATTTATTGTTTAAAGATGTTTGAACGTTGTCAATTGTGTTTGTATTAAAATTTATCAGAAAGAGTAGCTATAAACTTGGTTGTACAACCATATCTTATTCATAGTGCAGTAAAATACATTCACTTAGTATTAGTAATTTGCAACAAAAAAGATCTATAAAAATGAACGAAACACTTCAAAGAATTTATCAAAATTAAATTTATTTATTTTTTAACCCATGTTAAAGAAACACAATTATGACTACCGTGACAATGCCAATTAAATTATAATTAAATAAAGTACAAATCATTTTTTGAATGCATAAATACATTTTGATCTAAGGCTACAAGGTTTTAGTGATGAAGAAACACAAATTCAGATTTTGAGGTGGATATTGAAATAAAACAGAAAAATAAGTTAATTTTTTTTAAAGAAGCTACAATGTTGAACACTTAAAACAAAAGACACTATTTAGCTTTTGGATATTTCAATTCAATGTCTCAAATAGATTTGATATGATATGTCTATATTCAAATTTATAACAAAATGTAAATATAATTTGAGGTGTAAAAACATTTTTATATCCTCTTCAAAATCAATAAACAAAATACCATTAAGCTTAAATGTCAAGAAAACAAATATAAAACTTTATAGATTTTAAATCTTAATAGAAATTTAAAAACTAGAATAAAGTTGTGTGAACATCACTTGAAGTTCTTATTGCAACATAGCTAAATGCTCGATTGCAACTTCCATTTCCACAATTTGTTGCTCCAATTTTTTCGCTTTAGTTTTTCAACTTCCAAACTTTTTTTCATTTTTTTTCTCTTCATCAAATTTCTTCACTGCTTTTACATTTTCATCTTTCTTAGGATCAGTCTCCTCTTCTTCTTCTTTACCCTATATTTCTTTTGACAGTTTAAAAACTTTTTCCTCATGTTCACTCTTCAAAGTAAAATCTAGAATCTTAATCTTCTCCACAATTTTTAAAGAATTCATTCTAAACCCTTTCAACTTATTATATAACTGTTTATTAGTATATTGTCTATCTAATACTCTTTTCACATGATTGTAAAAAAACACATTATTGAACAATAATTTACCTTCTTTTGTGCATTTAGCAAGATCACCTAAAAAAGAAATTTTGTTCTCTTCGTTCCAAACAACCTTTTCCTTTGACATCTTTTTCTCTTCTTATTCCCTTCTTCTTCTCTTTCAATCTACTTATGACTATTAAATTGTAAAGGATAAGGATAAAGCTCTCACACTTGAACTGGTATGATGTTCTAAGGGTGAATGTTTTAAGGGTGAAGGCTCTACTCTCCTACAATGACACCCTTCTGATCAATTTCAAGAGAAAAAAAGAAAGAGTTTTTCTTTGAATCTAATCATTTCAATGATTTAAGACATCACAGTTAATTTGTCAATGTAATGGCAGTCTCTTCAAACCTCCATATAATAAAAAAATAATATTACTATATAGCTAACCTTCAATTAAAATATCAGAGTGTTGGGTCAATAGAGCTAACTGTTTCTATTCAACTTTAGCATAGAAACATATGCTACATACATTCAAATCCTTTGCAACGTTCCTTTGTTGCATTTCTGCTGTGTATTTCTCCTTCCAAACCTACGTTCACCCTTACTCTCCTTCCGCAATGCTCTGAAACATTATAATATTTTTTGGTTGGCATTCAAAATTCTATTCAAAACCCTAAAATTTTATGCCCACCTTTTGTTTGTCTCGGTATCAATGTTGTGGGTGTTATCTACATTGGCTCACCTTTTGTGTTGGTGTTATGGGTGTGGGTTGTACCCTCCCTTAGTGTCTGCTACTGTTGTTAGTGGCAAGACCTTTTTATCAATTTTTTTATAGTTAAAAAATTTATAAGTTGAATTTTAATAACATATATTCACAATGCAAAATTTTCATTTTACCACTTAAATATATTAATGAAGTTTTTGTTTAGAAAGAAAATTATTAGTATTATTAATTATTTCTATTGCACCAAATAACTATATCAATCAATATTTTCTAATGCTTTTATTTAATCAATAATAAATATAACTTGTAAGTACTAATTTTTATGTCACACTTACTTTTTGAAGTTCATAGGTTATCAATTATAAATAATTCGAATTTAATACCATTCTTCAAAAATTTTGAATAAAAAATAAAAGACAAAAGTTTATTATTATGTATTAGATAGGATCAATCAAAATAGATAAAATAATAAGAAAATGCATCCTTAGATACCAAAGATGCTGGTCCTTAAAAAAAAAATGAGTCCAACCAACCCTACCATCGTACAAATCAAATAGTTTATTATATCAACATTGATTAGAAGAAAGATATTAATAAATGCCAAAATATTGAGCATATACTTTAGAAACTTATCTTGTAAATTTGAAAGGTCAATGACCATGATTTTTTTTACGGGAGGATAAACACCATTAATCATTGAAGAAACTTATTGGTATGGGATGCACAAATGGCATGCACATGAATAATCAAATCTATCATGATTAATTGCTAAGCCTAAAAGGCATCTATCTATTCACCAAAGTCATTTTGTACTATAAATAGATATTACTCAATAAGCAAATTATCCACCAACGGTGAAATTCCAACATAGCGACTAGCGAGGACACATTTTTCTTATACATTTCCACAACTCTTGTCTAATCCACGACAATAAACTAGATAAACATTACTTTTATTTTGTGCAGTACGAATCAGAAAACATCAAAAGAAATATATTATTCTACCATTACTTCCAGTTTGATGACTTGTAAAGACCGAAAATAGGAGTCAAAATTGAACAGCGTATCCTAAGCGATTTTCGCGTGAATGAACGTATGGAGGAAAGCTCGTAAAAGGCAGAATGGTTAGTCAAGTTGTAGGAAAAGTGGAAAATCAAATATCCCCAAACACATCTCGACTCTAGATTTTTTTGGTCTGGCTTTTCTCCGTTTAGTGTTCCCAAATTATCCCGCTTCCCGATTCCCAATAATTCAATGAGAGGAGATTAGCCAACGTGAGAAACGTTGTTCGAGATGGTAAAATTTTTCTAAAGAAATTAGGAAGTTTCCGTTACATTGGATTCCCACTGCCAAAATGACTATAAAACGGGGCTTCTGGCAGAGAGGAATTGTGTAGGTCGATCTACGCGGTTTTAGATATTGATCAGCTAGACTGCCTTCAATGGCTGAGAGAGCTTCTGTAGTTTGTGAGTCGCGTGTTCTTTGTCTCTCGTTGTTATTGTTCGCACTGTTATCTTTTGGTGCTGAAGCGAAGGTGCATTTTCACAAATGGAAAGTAAACTACCAGACATGGGCTCCTGACTGCGTGCAGGTGAACATCATCTCTATAAATGGACAATACCCGGGGCCGACCATCAGAGCAAGAGAGGGGGATACCGTTGTTGTCCAGTTAGAAAACTTGATGCCCACTGAAAACGTTGTCATTCACTGGCATGGCATTCGCCAGGTAAATGGTCCGGTTTTCTTCTCATTTTGCGCCTAGTTTAAATGTCACAGATGTTTGCAGGGCAGAAATTGTACCAACTGCGGAATAAATATAACAAGGAATCTATTTATTTGTAATGCTCTAATGTTTCTGGGTCTACAGATACTTTTAATGTTCTAATGTTTCTGGGTCTACAGTATATAGATTATCGTATTTGTAATATGTACATATCTTATCCTTACAAGATTTGAGATGTTATCCATAATCTCTTTCAAGAATATGTAGTGTTACATGTAATGAGATGTTATTAATAAAGTATAATACGGATAAAACTGTTTGTGATTTCAATATTTTAGTTATTTTATGGGGATTAGGTTCACCGACTGCAGAAATAACTCTCTCGGCGTTTTGCATTGTAGATTGGTACTCCCTGGGACGACGGGACGGCTTCCATGTCACAGTGCGCAATCTATTCAGGCGAGACATACGTCTATAAGTTTGTTGTGGACAGAGTAAGTTGGAGTCTCTTTCAATGTGAAATGTATACTTCACATAACTATAATATTGATTATGAATATGTGAAATGCAGCCGGGGACCTACTTCTATCACGGTCATTATGGCCTACAGAGGTCAGCGGGGTTTTATGGGTCGCTCATAGTGGATGCCGCGGGCAAAGAACCCTTCACATACCATGGTGAACTGAGCATCGTGTTAAACGACTGGTGGCACAAGAGCACTTACGAACAGGCGGTGGGCCTGTCTTCCAATCCCTTTGTTTGGGTTGGGGAGCCTCAGGTATATCATGGACATTCCATTTTGAAGGCTCGTCTTAAATTGGGGGCTTTAATAATTCATATATTTCGGTGAGATGATAAACATCAAGCATTTTTATAGTCAAATGGCTATACAATCAAACGTACATAACATTTAAACTGGCGCTTAACAATCTTTTGAATCTAAGGATGCCTTTTTTTGGTGTGCTGCTTCTTACCAGTCACTGCTTATAGAGGGCCGAGGGCAATATAACTGTTCAGCAACCAGCAAGTCGTGCAACGCTACAAACACGCAATGCTCGCCTTATCTCTTGCCGGTGCGACCTGGGAACACATACCGCCTCCGTATTGCAAGTGTGGCGTCTCTTTCGGCCCTCAACTTTGTGATCCAGGTCGGTCAGCTTATTCCAAAATCATTATTCACTAAATCGACTGATTGAAAAAGAATACCAGTCGATGCATCCGTTTGTTTACATATTTCTCGCATTTTGTTTGGACAGGGGCACAAGATGACGGTTGTGGAGGCAGACGGGCATTACGTGGAGCCAGTGGAAGTAGACAACTTGGACGTATACTCTGGCGAATCATATTCCGTTCTGATAACGGCGAAACAGGACCCTTCTCAAAACTATTGGGCGGGTGTAAACGTAAGAGGCAGACAACCCAAGACGCCCACTGGACTGGCCGTCCTAAACTATCTTCCCAATCCCTCAACGAGCCTCCCCACAGCACCAGCCCCCACGAGCCCACTATGGAACGACTATGCCTACAGCAAAGCTCTGGCTAAGAAATTCGTGGCTCTGAAAGGGCACGAAGAGCTTCCCCCCCTTCAGTCCCACAGGCGGCTGATCCTTCTCAACACGCAGAACAAGATCAACGGATACACAAAGTGGGCGATCAACAACATTTCGCTGGTCCCTCCTCCAACTCCCTACTTGGCCGCCATGAAGTACAAAATCAAGGGCGCCTATGACACCACCCCACCTCCGGACGTTTACAGTCCCCGTGACTACAATATCACAATTCCTCCCCCAAATCCCAACGCCGTCGAAGGGAGCGGCGTGTACGTCTTCACATCGAACTCCGTTGTAGATGTGATTCTTCAGAATGCAAATACTCTCACAGCCAACAATTCAGAGATCCACCCATGGCATCTGCACGGCCATGATTTCTGGATTCTTGGATATGGAGAGGGCGTGTTTGACCCGGCAAAGGACCCTCTTAACTACAACACAGTCAATCCTCCGCTGCGCAATACAGTTGCTGTGTTTCCATATGGATGGACGGCCATTCGGTTTAAAGCCGATAATCCTGGAGTATGGGCTTTCCACTGCCATTTGGAGGCCCACTTTTTCATGGGAATGGGAGTGATGTTTGCAGAAGGGATAGAGAAAGTAGCAAAGTTGCCCAGCGCAGCGATGGGATGTGGCCTCACCAAGAATAAAATTCACATGCACCACTGATCTCTCTGCTCTAGGCACCAACTTTTGGAATCTAATGCTTTTATAAGAACTATGTAAAATGTACCCTGTTTTTGGCATTTCAAGAATTGTATGCGACAAATGGGGTCGATGTTTTCTTCGTGATTTGAAAGAGCTTTGGAAACTAGCTATTTAAAGAAGCAATAAGTGTCCATCAGAAATTCGGTGTTTTCTACATGGTTTGACAAAGCTTTTTGTCAGATACAGTAAAATATACTAGCTATTTAATAAAGTAATCATATGTGTGAGTGTCAAAAAGGAATCTAACGTCAGGTGTCCTTTCTCTATGTTTGAAATTGAATGGTTTAAAAGTTTATTGAAGATTAATAATTTCTCAGAAATTAAGTTTTATAAAGTTCATAAATATCATTAGCTATTCTCCCTAAAAATGTATTTTTAATAACCACACCAGTGCATTATAACATGTCTATACATCACGGGATGCTATAAAAGTATAGAATTGTTTAAAGCTGTACAATTTTTTAAGGAGTTGTTATGGTTTCTGACGAGATTTCATCTTTAAATATTATGTTTTAGATAGAATTTGTTCCTTGCTAATGTGGCTTCATGTGTTATTTTAATAAAATAACATTGAACTTCAAATAGCTTTTAAGGGAAGATAAGATTTAAAGAATATGCTCACTATTTTTGAGCTATGAAATGCCATTTAGAATAATAAACGTTAACTATTTAAATTAATGGTTGTAATTGGTACAAGAATAACCAATGCATTTTGTTTGATTTAGGAGTTTTGGGTCTTAAAGGACATGTAAAATCTTGAGCTTTCTCTTTTCAAGTTAAAGTACACATTCACTTTCTTTGTAAGATATGTCATTAAGATCTAATTTGGATTTCAATATTTTTTTAATTAAAAAGTGATGGATAAGCTTCAACATAAGAAAGGCACAAATCTTATTTGTGTTAGAGTTCTATGTTACTAGATAATTCAAGTACACTCAAGTCACCTCATCTTACTTATTATTTGTCAATAAAAGACAACTTAACATAATCAAGACACCAAAGAATACTACTCTTGAGGACAAAAAAATCATTTGGTTCTAAAAAACAATCAAGATATTTCCATTGATGTAATAGTTTTGTTAGTTTCCCAATAGGTAGATTCTAAAAATGTAATAACTTACTCTCATTGATCTAGTCATTAGCAAGGGACAAAGATTGGTCATTCTCTAGTTTAGACACATGAGAATCCCTAGATTAATTATAATCCTTTTTATATTATAAAAATGAATGAAAATGGTATTACATATGATTCAAAAGAAATTCTATCCTAGATAATTATTCAGAAGAATAGAAGAGTTCCACTAGTCACAAACAAAAACTAAAAAAATTAAAGTCTAGAAATATCTTACGGTTGCTTGGAAAGTGCTATATTATTCATTCTATTATTAATTGAAAAAATATTAATATCTATGGTGTGGAAGAAATCTCAACATTAGAATTTCCTATAATCATCCCTAACCTCTATAAAACAAATCTATGTCCCTAAAATATCTATGATTTAATGTAATATCTATGATCAATGATTTTGAAATTTATAAATGTAGAGGTAAGAGTTAGTAGAGGGTGAATGTTTAGAACTTTCTCACACTTTTTAAAGGAAATGACTAACACAAATATAGTTTTTCAACTTTGACTGTTTTAAATTGATTTTTATATTTTAAATTTGAAAATGATATAGGATAGTAAAATGTAAAACTTTTAATATAGTTTATGTTTATAAGTTTTAAGCTTTTTAACTAGTTGAATATTCTTTTATAAATTTAAAATAAAATTATAATTGTTGATTTTTAAAAAAATGAGAAAATAATAGAAAATTTAATTTTTGATGAATATTTAATTTTTTAATCAATTTTAATTCAAACTGATTACAAATATATTAGCTTTGATGTAATTCATGTTGAATTTAAAAGAGTGGGACGAAGGAAGAAATTGTAAAAATATAAAACAAAGGTTAAAGATAAAAGAATATAGACACAAGAAATTATAGTGGTTCACTCGAGATGGGCTACGTCCACTCTTAATAGGGATAATACACTTTATTCATCTCTGGTATTACATTACATCACATCAATATGAGAAGCAACAAGCTCATTAATATTCTGCACATCATAACCTTCAAGCATCACGGATGAAAAACCAACAGACACTGGTTACAAAAGGAAATGTTACACCAGCATCAAGAAGATGTTGCAGTTACAATATTCCAGGAAAGTGTAACTGCCAATGCTAGCAGTCGTTGGGATTCACCAACCCAACAATTTCCCACTTGAAGCCCAATGAGTGCTACAATAAACCAAACAATCCCTGCAAAGCCTACTACATTCAATTTTTCAGAAGCCCGAGACAAGCTCTACAAAATTTGAACTTCTCTCTCAACACGACCTTCATCAAAGCATCTGCTGGGTTCACTTTGGTATCGGTTTTCTCCACCTATAGAGTACCCTCATAAAGGACATGTCTAATAAAATGATATCACAACTCAACATGCTTTGTGATGAGCCTAAAATATGCTCATAATTTGATGTTATGATAAACTTTTAAATGACTTTATTTTTGCTATTTCACGGCTGTTTAAACTTTGTTGAAACCTTTTGTGGGGATATCCTGTAGCAGGACACTTTTATATTTCTGCAGCCTATTGTGTTGACTTGATTGCATTTATTGCCCTATTGACTCCCAAAAATGGCTGGTATATTGTATACAGTTTTTGAATGGTGAAGTAGATTTAAAATGTGTGATTAATGAATAGGTATCGTGTATGTGCCATATGCCTTTTCTTGCACATCTGTTACCTTTTGTTTCACAGTTGTTGAAGAATGATCGAAGTCAAGCTGCCGACACGGCCTTTGCAGTAAAGTCCATTTCCCTGCACACTTTGAGGAAGCTCCCGCGAAGACTCTTTGACCGAAACCGATTTGGAAAGATTTTAATGATAAGTCAATCTGGAAAGAGTGGAGCTAGATTCTCACCGAATCGGTTGAACACATAAATTCATTTATGAAGTTTGTTCCTTGATTCAGGGATACACTTTACTTCCACGACTTTCTTTGATGAAGTTAGTTAGTTAGTTAGTTGTTCTTCTGATTTAAAAATAAGATACTCCTCCTAGAGAGTAGTAGAAGATGAATAGAATGGGTAATAGATGATATTCAGGGTAAGATAGAAACAGAGTAGCAGATATCATGTAAGAATTAGTATGATAATGAAAGACAGAATCTGTTTGACCAGAAATAGAGTTTGTTGTTAGTTTTCACATCAACAAAACAATGTATCTCATTCTGTTTTCATGAATAAAGATTGATGAAGTTCTGAGTTCAGCATCTGTGTAATCAGTAGATGCTTGCTAAGGGGGCCCACTTAGTAAGTATCTGTAGTTAATTAGTTAGATGTTCTTTTCTGCTGATATCCAGTTAGTTTTCATCTTTGAAGTTTTTATACAAATTCAGTCTTATACTGTTCCTGCAGCATAGAGAGTCCATCCCTGTGACTGTTCCTATAGCATAAGGCTAGTTCATGGTTTGTGCCTCAGTCGTAGCTGTTACGGTTTCTGTTTTAATCAAGCATAGTTGAGTTAAAGAATTCTGCATTACCATTCTGTGGCTTAGATAGAATTTCTTTCCAGTATGTATTTTTGCTAAGATTTGACCAAAACAAATTCCTAGTGCATATATTTTGCTGCGCCATTTAAAGTCTATGTCCCCTGGTTTGACAAGTAAATGAACGTCCATAGAGAGATATTAGTCACCTGTCGAATGTCCAATTCCCAGGAAAGTTTTACTGTGATATTCATATCCTTTTGTGAGTGCGAGCCATTTTTGGCGCCGTTGCCGGGATGGCGTCTAACTAGGAGTTTGACAAAGTCATTTTCAGCATTAGTTTAGTCTGTTAGTCAAAAAATTTCAAAATCTTTCAAGCCATTACTCACCGTATTGCATGCATAGAAGAAGAAGAGACGACCGGAAGGTTCCTCCTGAAAATCTGTTTATTGAACTACCATTTGATGAACCCACTGCTATTCCAGCACCCAGACATGGCAAATAATCCACCTAATAATCCACTTCCTGTATTTGAGTTTCCCATTGTTCCCCAACAAGATATCATAATCTTAAAAACATCCCTCTTTCCTTTGCTTCCAAAGTTTTATGGCCTGGTCACAGAAGACCCAGAAACCTTTCTATTTGAATTTGATGTCCTTTGTCACAGTTATGACTACAACACAGACGGTCATAAACTAAAGCTATTTCCTTCCACTTTGAAGGAGGGAGCTCTCAGATGGTTCATGAGTCTGGGAAGTGGCGTTGTAGATAGTTGGGCAGCCATGTAGACGAAATTCCTTGAAAAGTATAAGGAATATTGTAAGAGTGCTAGCAAAGGTGATGACATATTCCGAATTCAGCAGAAGGAGGATGAAAGTTTGGAAGATTATATTTCAAGGTTTTTGTTTTCATTAAAAAGAAACTCAAACCATACTCTTAACGAGGACTCCATAAACTACTTTTTCTTAGGAGAATCAGTGATACCTATATAGATGCCCTAGACTTTATGGGAGGAGGTGATATAACCCAACTGCCTTGGGATGATATCAAGAAGATATGTCTTAACTACTCTCGAGCAATTGTTAAGAAAAGGCCGCAGGTCATCATGCCTCAACAGCGTCTTCTTCCTCGTGGAGTTTCCCGCGATGGAGATCACAAATCAAGTATCCGATTTCAAGCAGGACATCATTAATAATATGGCTACATAATTGGACACTATGCAAGCTCAGAAAAAACATGCAGAAGCTGAGGTAGCTTTGGCTGAGTTCTGTCCCTACTGTAGACAAAAGAAGCGTGTTTACAGATGCAAGATGGTGGCTAATCTGGAAGCCAGACAACTGCCTACTGATTTCAAACCAGTGGAAGGTGATGATGATCAAGTGTTCTTTGTTGCACAAAGGAGACCATGGGCCCAAAGGCAAGGTATGCCTCAAGACCTTTTAACTTTTGGTAATCCCTATTCTGGCTATAATAACCAATGGCAACAAGCAACCAATGGCAACAAGCATATGGACCGCCACCACCATGGAATCACGCCTCAACCAAGTTGGCCTAATTATCAAACCCCGCGGTGGCAATCTCCTCCAAGGAGGTTGGCAGCAGCCACAAGAGGCGATGGACCCCACCTTCGGGGAAATTGGCAGCAAAATCCTGATGGAGAGGTCCTCAACAATGGAAAAACCAGTCTCCTGGGTTCCTGCAGCCTCCACAGCCACAACAATAGGCCCTTATGCTGCCTCCTGCAGCAACTACCACAAATCCTGGACCTCCAAAGCAAACGCCTATGCCTGCCCAGCCGTTGCCTAATCCCAATAATAAGCAACCACAGCAGCCTCAATAGCCTGTGTATATTTCTGAAGCCAACCAATATCAAGCTTATGCCTTAAATGTTAATGACATCCATCTGAGGTCTGGAACTACTTTACCTGCTCCCAAACCACCTCTGATTACAGAAATATCTGATTCACCCTTTGAAGAATCTAATGCACCTGATGTTTCCACTGAACACATGCCTATACCCGATACAGTTTCTATGGAACCTGTTCTGCAGAGACAAGATAAACCACCTTTTCCTCAGAGGTTACAAAGTACTGAATCTAAACTCATGGAAGAACCCACTTTTGATATTCTAGATCAGCTAAAAATGTGCAAATTCAAATCCCTTTGTTTCAGGCTATTAAAGATGTTCCTATTTTTGGAAAAGCTATTAAAGAAGCCTGTTTGAAGAAGCTTGGACGAAAGAAAAAGGATCCCCAAACAATTCATGTCTTAGGGAAATTGGCTGATATAATGTTGGGAAATGTAGTCATTCCAAAGTATATTGACCCTGGAAGCCCTGTAGTATAGATACATATAAATGGCCAAGTTGTAAAAAATGTTTTGATTGATTTAGGAGCTGCCATCAATGTAATGACAAAGCATACTATGGACTCTTTGAATATTTTAAACATTAGGTCTACACCCACAGTTCTGCAGCTTGCAGACAGCTCCACAGTCAAACCTGATGGGATGGTAGAAGATGTAATTGTCACTCTTGAATCTTGGGAGTATCTTGCTGATTTCACAATATTATCAGTTAAGGAAACTTTAGGAGGGTATCCAGTCATCCTTGGTAGGCCATGGTTAGCAACTGCTGATGCTTTTATAGGATGCCATTCTAGAGATATGACCATTTCTGATGGGTAGTCCACAAAGAAATTGGCTTTGTATCTGCCTGCTAAACCTCAACCAGATTTGTCCCAACCTGTTTGGCCAAATGTGGGAGAAGAAATAGAAGAAGCCAATTTTTTGGCTTAATTAATGATGCTCCAAAATGATCCATTCTCTCAACTTCAAAGTGAAGATTCTTTGCTTTTTCAAATTCTGCAATTCAATCTTGATACAGATAGTTTATCTGATCCAAGTGACAGTCATCATCAATGTTTCCTGCAGCAGCTAGATTCCAAGAGTTCATTGCCTAAACTTCTGACAATTTTTCATTACCTGCTTCCACAAGAGGTACAAACATTACCTGTTGATTCTATGAGTAATCTCATTAAGCAGATAGAATTGTCTCCAGATCATTGTTTGAATATTAATAGCAAGTTGTCTCAGTCTCAAGAGGCTAACTTATTAAAAATGCTCCAAGAACAGCATAAAGCTTTTGCATGGGAATATGGGGACATGCAAAAAATAGATCCTCGAGTTTGTACTCATAGGATATATATCAAAGAAGATTGTTTACCAGTTAGACAACCTCAGAGAAGAGTAAATCCAACACTTAGAGAAATAGTGAAAAATGAACTTCAAAAGTTGCTTGATGCTGGTTTTATTTACCCAATTTCTGATAGCCAATGGGTTTCTCCATTAGTCATTGTCCCCAAGAAAGGAGGAAAATGGAGAGTGTGTGTAGATTACAGAGAGTTGAACAATGCCACTAAAAAAAATCACTTTCCATTACCTTTTGTAGACCAAGTACTAGACTCACTGTCTAGCAAAATATATTTTTCCTTCTTAGATGGTTACAGCGGGTAT